>JAPMLY010000658.1:0-10000 GCA_026401115.1 Tetraselmis chui
GGTGAAGGATATTTATCCACAGGGAGGAGGGGTCACTTTCGATCTGGGTGGGGTCGTCCACGGGCTAGATCGCATCCGCGAATTGGAGGAGGAATTGAACCGATTCGGGTAGGTCTTGCATATGGCTGATAGGTGTAGTCGAGGGTGAGACGCCGGCGGGGGCGAGCTCGGTCGAAAGGTGCGAGGTGAAGAGGTCCTGTATAAGGGCGATCGCTTCTCGGCCGGATATGTAAGTGAAAAGGGGGGAGCGAAGTTTGATCCGGTGAGCTGTGGTTGGGGGAATCGAACCTGCGCGAAGGAACTGGATTTTCTGCTGCTTCAGTTTCGTTAGGAGAGGGGGGGGGAGGGATGCGTTGGGTGGTGTCGGACCGATCGAGTGGAGTTCACGCTGCTGTGAAGTGAGCTGAAATAGAAAACCGGTCGCGATGTAGGAGGTGGGGATGTCCAGTCTGATCTCTTGAAAGCCCGATGCAAATTCAGTTGGCAGGGGGTGGCATCGTGACACGGGCGGGAGGAGGGGTGAGGGGTTCTAGTGGTTCGCGCCGTCCAGCGCGAGAGGTGGGCGAGTTCCCGGCCAATCGAGTTCCTTGTCCGGAGAGGGAGGTCTGCGATCCGGTTGATGCATTCGAGAAGCCAGCGGCGGGCAACCGAGCACGTCGAGGTTACTGCATCATTGGGTAGGGTCTGGTCAGGGAGGAACATACCGTGTAGCCAGAAGCTGGCGACGTGGGGGGAGGTGGTGGAGTACTGTCCTGTGAGGAGGTAGGAGTCGATCATACGGGAAGGGAGGTCGTTGGCCGGCCCGAGGTCGTTTGTTGACCGGGGGGGCGCCAGGACCACAGGTGTCTGGAGTCCTCGACCAGGGGAGGGGTCCAAGGCTGTGCCCAAGTGGTACCTTACCGGGGTTTGTTGAGGCACTGTGATGAAAGGCGCGAGAGGGTGTCTTGCGAGGCGGGTCCTGGGGTTGGAGAGGTCTCCGGAGGTCGCATGCGCCGGGCGATTTTCGGTTTTCGAGTAGGTTGCGTGTGTTGGCGGCACACGACAAGGTTAGATAGGACCTGGGTTTGAAGGATGTAGGCGGCGGACGGTAACGGCCGGGCGCTCGGTGGGGCGCGGTGTGGTGCGCCGTCCCCGGGAGGGGGAGGTTTTTGTAAACGATAGTTGTTTTTGGCACGTCGTAGTACTGGAGTGGGTACATGTTAGGAATTCAAAGTGGGTGGCGCGAGAGCTGTCGAGGAAATAAAATTCAAAACTCTGGAAGCTGCGCCTTGCTGTGTGTACCGTCTGGTGTCGCTACGGATCCACTGACCTGGGTGAGCTAGGCTCGGTTGGGGAGAGGTGGGCGGTGCCTTTTGTTCAACGGGCCATGTGTCCACCAGTATGTCGCTCATCGGGAGGCCAGGTCCGGAGCGAAGACGGTCGGTATAGCTCATTCAAGCTGCCGATTCATCCCCGATATGTGGTTCAGTAGTATTTTAGTAGTACTTTGGATCTTTTTCCTGTCTTAAGTGACGGTAGGATACGTTTTAGGGGAAATGAAAGATATTGCTAGACTTTAACGATGCACAGACTGGTCCCACCAAACTTGGGTGCCAACCGGTCTAGGCAAATCGGCGTTCGATATGGGCAACGGGCCATCCTAATCTAGGTCTTGCGTGCCTTCTGTCTTGCCGGAGATAGGAGGGGTAAGGTTGGCTTATTAAAAACCCTCTTGACGTAGTCGGTTGTCGATCCCACCGTCGCACCCCGTAAGCCCCATCCCATGATCGATGCCGCTCCTCCCGTCGCGACGTTCCTCATTGTCGAGGTCCCTTGTCCCCTCGATGGCAAGGGGGGGGGGAGACATAAAGAAAGTATACGTTAGTGATCCCCTCTTGCCTCCGCCGCGCATGTAAGTTGTCCCCACCATTTCCCTGGCTTATCCTTACTAGTACCCGGGTACGAATTGGGCAGACAACTATCGATTTTAC
This sequence comes from Tetraselmis chui, assembly GCA_026401115.1. Taxonomy (NCBI): domain Eukaryota; kingdom Viridiplantae; phylum Chlorophyta; class Chlorodendrophyceae; order Chlorodendrales; family Chlorodendraceae; genus Tetraselmis; species Tetraselmis chui. The sequence continues at coordinate 1,971 of JAPMLY010000658.1, forward strand.
CCTCCTCCCACCGTTCGCGCGCCGGTTCAGCACCCTTGTTTCGAGTGCGAGCTTCCACGCTGACCCGGGGTCGCACTCTCTAATACTAGGTGTGCCTATCGATAGTGGGCAACGTCATAGTAGGGCAGGGTTAATGTTGCCAAATTCTGCCGGCCGCGAGGTATAGACATCTTCCCAAAACCCTACGTATAAGGTCTTTCCGGCGGCGGCTTATCCCGAGGATCACTGGCGCCCGACGTGCCTCTCCCGTCGCGATAGTCCTCCTCGCTGCCGGTGTCGTGTTGCTCCCCCCCCCCCCCTTTTAGGTCGGCTCTACGGCTGTTGGCTAGTCGACGGGTAGCGAGCGCCCTTTCTTGACGATGCTTCCCGGTTGTCCGCCGCTAGCTCCAACACCTCCCTCATGCCGCCGATCCGCCCTTACTCTCCTCGCCAAAATATTTTCACAAATGCTCCCCCAGCTCCTCATCGGGAGAGTATTTGAGAGTATTCAGTCGCGAAAAAACATATTGGACGGCACAAGCGGGAGATCTTGGCGCTATGGTACTGATATTTTGCTTTATCGAACCCTTCGTACAAATACAAGGCTTTCCGACAGTTGTCGATCGCGCGGATCGCAGCTGCCGGCACCTCGTTTATCCCCCTTACCGTGCCATTCTTGGCACGACTATATGGCTAACAACGCCCCCGCGTGGAAGTAGAGGTAGGTGCCGACGGGCTTGCGAGCGCACCTCCTCCCGAAGCCGCCGCCGCTGAGTCGCCGGCGGGCACAAAGACATGAACAAACTTTACCGCCAAACCCGCCCCTCGTCGGTACCGACTATCGATATGAGTGCTTCATGCGATGTGCAAATGGCTATGTCGACAACACGTTACCCGTATAATAGGCGGCCCACTAGCAATGCAAACCACAGAGGGAGGGTACGGGCGGCGATTTCCGGTTTTGTTGGTGCATGAAAATATCTAGCAACCGACCGGGGCATGATCGACGCGACGGGAGAAGCAACATAATGATGCTATATGCATCCACCCTACCCCGAAAGGGAAAGGGAGCCAATGCTAGGTGGACAACAATGACGGGGAATGCCGCACTTATCTCGGACGACGGTGTGCGTGGGTCGAGCCGGGACCGTCGGCGACCCGAGCGAGAGAGTTTTTCGCTTGTCTCTCCCCCCCCCCCCCCCCCCCCCCCCCCCCCCCCCCCCCCCCCCCCCCCCCCCCCCCCCCCCCCCAGCTCACGACCGGAGTCGCACATGAGCAGAGGTCAGGTAGGCCCGATCCGACTAGCACATGCTAATCAGCGCCTTCGAGCGGCGGGAGAAGGCCGCGCGTCGTGGAGACTAACGACATACTTAGTTTCCTTACTCATAGTATGTATATATATATATATATATATATATATATATATATGTTGTGTCCTTGTATGATTGATATTGTGTTGTGACTGCCGACAGAGAGGATGGGCAAGGAGATATGACCCCGGCTCAAAGTCCTATTCCTCAGGCCGAGATGACGTATTTGGGAATGACTTGAGACACTTCAGACGTCGTTAGACACTCCTTAAATCGGCATTGCGGTAAAATATCTTTAATTCAATTTACCCAACCTACAATAATAAAGAAAAAATTCAAATACATGTATGCACAAAAAAATCACCGACGATTTGGTTTGTGTATAACATAATGATCCGCAGCTCTATGGAAATGTGCTCCAGCAAGTCTCATGACAGAGCTCAATAATGAAAGAGGCAAAACAAGCCAGCGTGCTTGAAGTTTTTGAACCCATTACCACTTCAAGCAACTAACCCAAAAGCATCACACAAGGGGAACAACAATGTTCTACCGCAGATGACCAGTGATGCTTTCATGGCCGATCATGATGCGCTTGTGACTTGATGATCTGGAACGCAGCACGAAGGCGGCAGCATGTAATGTCTCGGCAGCATGTTACAGGTCTCGGCAGTCGCTATTAAATATCAAATGTCGCTGTCAAATAAATACTTATGTGTTCCTCATCAAGGCTGTGCTTGTGGTAATGTCAGTCTCCGTCGGCATCTCCCCTGCGTAAAAATGGCGATCACATCGACTCGCCGCCCAGTGGCTTATCAACTACTTTGCAAATACATAGAAGGATGTCAAGTCTCGCGCAGCATGCACCTGCTACGGCTTCAAGTCGAGGTGCCCAAATGGCTTTCGTCCGAATGGTATTTGCATGTGTGTGACAGTAAATGAAACAATTTTGAAATATACCCCTGTCGTACTTGCGTCCCGTCGCCCTGTAGTCATGCGTGGCGGAGCGATGGAGAAGGCGACTCTCTTGTCAGGAAAGCTCAAAGCCGGCGCCGGAATGGATTGCGTATAACAGCTTCTCCCGCATCGTGGAAGCGCGGCGGAAGTTGGGTAGTTTGAGGGTGTTGTAGCAGGTGGAGGCGCTGGGCAGGCGATCCACGTCCGGTCCCGCTATGGTCGCCATCAGCGGCGCCGGACATGGCACCTGCGTGACGTGCCACACCATCAACCCACGACACCAGGGCACCTCTTTACGCGTTGAGATGTGTTCATATGCACAGGTTCAGGGCGAAAAAGTAGGGGAATAAATGAATGAATTCGTATAATTCAGTATACGAAAGAGGACAGGTAATGAACAAGCAGAAGATACACAAACCGCAAAAAATACAAACAGACGTAAAGTTGGGCGAGCACACATATTGACAGACACATACAAACTACTACACACAAACGAACGGACAAAAAATAAAGTCGATGAACAAAGTATCGGAATAATAATATTTCCTTTCTCTCTCTCTCTCTATCTCTCTCTCTCTCTCTAGGTAGAACTCAGGGCTGGAAGAGGAAAGCGCATGATGCTCTGCAGGAGGGCAGTTCCGAAGCTGTGGCATGCCTCCCTGTTCCTTCAGCCTGTGGGGGGTGTTTCCTCCTTGTTTTTCACTGCTTGCTTGGTGGTTTCCGCTGCTTTTCGTGTAAGGACTTTCTTCAATCGAGAGGAAAACGTATGGTATAATTGGTGAGGTGGTCTACTTAGTACTTTCAATACATATATAAAATTTAGGGTTCAGGTTTGTGATCCGCGTTTCTAAACCCAAACCCACTTGCTTAATACTATAAGCGCTGCATATATAGCAGTGGGGTACAGAGTAGTTCCGGTGGCGCTTGCCGTGAAATATGACTTGTTACATCATGACACCGATGACGATTCGTCCGTGAGGATGAAGTGGTAATAGGCGAAGAAAGATTCATGGAAGTGCGGGGGCACGACCTTGTGGATGACGAAGGGCGGGTTCATGTACTCAAAGCCTCCGAGCGGGGCGCGGCTGCATGACGTCACAAACTTCAGCAGCGCTGCTCGGTCCCGCGGCGAGAATTGGTGCAACACCTGTGCCATTAGCGTGAGAGCAATACTTCAAATTACATCAGTGCCATCGATTCTTCAAGGCAAATTCTCAGCGCTTGCGGCAACCAACGGGCTACGCGAGACAAGACTGATCGGCACACAGCTACAATACGCAATTTGCGGTGACGACAGTCGACCGAGGGCGGCGTGAGGTCGCTTACTTTCCAAAACAACTTCACCGGAGACGATGCCTCGGAGTAGCCGCCCGAGTATCTGGTGTGCCGCCTGTGTCATCAAGAGAAGTTATGGTAACATCATTGCACTTGCCGAAGTGCAAGTGCTTAAATAAGCGCACACCTGGCCCGAATATGCTCTGGCTGCTGGCGGATATTGACTTCCAGGGGATTGGGCGGCACGAGTCAATTGCAACTCAGTCAAGGGGCTTACCGCATGTCATCGAGATCTAGTTCGCCCGCCGTGCCACCGCCGATCACCTCATTCAGCTCCTTTGGCGAGAACAGGCTGAGCCACGACAGTGGAATCACCTGAGGGGATGAGGGATGGCGGAAGAAGAGTGGCAAAATATAATCGAAGGAAGGTGAATTCAAACAATTAAAGTCATAAGAGAATATGGAAAGTGTCGCATCATCCACCGTCTTAGAAAAAAAAAATTTGCGAGCTACTCCTGAGAAAACTCTAACAAACACAGAACCAACTTTAAAACTTGTGCTCAAAGGCTGGAATATTGCACGAAGAAGCGACTGGGAATATGCAAAACCACAAATAATACGCTGGCGCAGGGCGCATGTAAAGCCACCAAGGGTCCAAGGGAGGCGAATAAAGAGGCCAGGAGGCGCGAGGATAACGGCGTAGACATAATGGTGAACAGACATGAAAAACGATATAGAAAACAAATTGCGATTCTGAAATGACACATATGAATACACATTGGAAGGAAACTCGCACGCTGTGCTGCGGGTGTCCAGCCTGGCACTCGCCTGTCCCAATCCTTGCGCGAAAGCAGACGCGGCTGCCCCTCGCGTGCCCCCGTTCAGGTACCAATCCGCGACGAGGGCGACATACTGAAGGCGGTTGGCCTTGGTGACGGGAAGTCTGGCCCCACCCGCCACCAGTTCCACAACCTGCACACACATCAAACGCCGGCCGCACACCTCTCACGTTGGCAGGTGACCTTGACCAAGGTGTGATCATTCAGCGATGGAGCTAGTCATGCGCAAGGATGGCGCCCAATGAAATGCTCTCCCCAATATCAAAACGCACACTCAACACACAAACGCCCCAGAATGCAGTACTTCTACTACATGCTGCTTCACTCTCTCTCTCGCTCTTGCACACACATAAGCACACATACACACGCACACGCGCGCGCGCGTAAACACACACGCAACAAACTCTCAAGCACTACCCACCCCCACCACACATACACACAGCATGTTGTACAGATACATGCTCTGAGACTTTAACATCCCGACAAAAATAAATGCAGCTACAACACACAGCCACGCCAATATTCTGCAGAACGCCTCGAGCGCACCTCTCGCCTCCCGAAAATCTCCTCTTCGATCGTGAAGTCTAGTCCCAAATCCGCGCAGTTTCCCTGCATCACATACGACCAGCATTAGTTCTGAGAGTGCGAAATACAGAAATTGGCGTATAACAAAACCTGACCCGCCCATCACATTTTCCGTCCCCAAGCTGTATTAGTCCGCTTTTCCGTCAAGATCATCAAGCACCTGGCATCAGAGTGGGGCTGTAGCTGCTGCTAACGCAAGGGGGCTGACCTCATATTGCTTCAGGGTCACCAGGGAACGATAGATCTCCTCATCCAACATCTGCAGGTCGTCGAACAGCGGCCTCCGCCCCTTTCGCAGGCCCATACAAGCGCACGCACGCATATCCACCCCCCCCCCCCCCCCCACACACACACACACACAAACACGCACTCACACAATTATATAGAAGCACGCACAAGCATATTTACCGTCGCCGTCATCCATGCAACCCGCCCCTCTGGTGAAGCGTGCGGCGGAATGGGATTGCACGACAAACCTGCAGTCGGAGGATGAAGAAGGGCGCGAGCGGCAGGTCAACCAGCATTCCCTCATACATCGCCTTCCCCACCATCATTCCTATGAACTCCAGCAGCCCCGGCCCCTGGTCCATGTGCACGGCTTGCGACCCGGGGTGCAATTGCCCCTCGCGCGTCGCGGCGAACAGGCCGTAGTCGGGGTTAAACCCGTCGTGGATGACCTGCAAGCGAGCAATGCAGCTCATTTAACACCGTGTCAGAACGTACGCCGTTTCCTGTCCTTCAAGAAAACGAATCGCAAGAGATAACAAAAGAAGTCAGAAAGAGCAGGAGTGGGGAGGCGCACGTCCTCGATGAAGTCCTTCATGAGGCCGCCATAGTCCAGACCCGCTTCCTGCAGCCCCTGCGCGTTGAGGTACGTGACCTCCAGGCGCGCCTTGATGGCGGGCCCTGCCTGCGCCAAGTGTCCATATGCCTCGCCCAGCAGAGAGCTCCGGTTCACCGTCAGCCGGATGACCGGCACACTGCCATGATCGGCCAACACAAGTAGCAGTGATGAATGGAGGCCGGGCGAGGCGTGCGCAATACTAACCACCTACTCAACTGACTGAGCGCCGAATGTGCGTGTGTGTATCTTGTATGATTGCGCACTTGTTGTTGTGATATTTGTCGGCAGCGATTAGCGCGCGGAAGACCACCACACGCTGCGGGAAGGGAACGCAATGCGGGGCAGCCAGAAGCAGCGATGCCAGCTTATTTGGCGACACGCCAGAGCGAACTGCCTGCTATTCACGTCACCCGCAGCAAAATTTTCTGCCAAGTCGGAGCACAGCTTCATATACGAGGCATTGAATGGAAAAAAAACCATATGTGGATGCGCGAACATATTCTCTAACCTGGGACGAAGTGCCGCCCTCTTCGACCTCGTACGATGATTCCCCGGTGTTTATCCTGTTGACTAGTGCGCGCACCTGCATCAACAGAACATGGGGGGAGAAAACTCCAACGAAAATACAACATGCGCAGGAGATGGTTGCACTCATGCGGGGTTTTCTCACCACAGCTGGAGCGGAGAAATCGGTGATGGGCGGTGGGGGCCGCGTTCCAAATGGCAGCAGCAGAAGGCTGGTCATTTGGCCGGTGCCGCAACCGCTATCTTCGCCTGTAACACATCCAAATTACAGATTGGCCGGTCATGAGTGCATATGATTCATCTGCACAGTATTGAGCACATTTACACCGGAGGATGATATGGGGCATCTATTCGAGGGTAGAAGGGAAGAAACACATTCAAATGGAGGGATCAGGGGGCGATACCCTCCGTCGCTGCAATGTAAGGTGCGAGCCACATGGAGGGTGCGCAGAAGGGGCGGCGCATATCACGCTCGTACAACGCCCTGAAGCGCAAGGCATGCGGGCGCGGGGTAAGTGAAAAGGAAAATTGGTAATTGACACGCAATTTGGGTAGGCAAAAGAACAGAAGCAACGACGAGGGGGTGGGGAAGGAAATATCCAGAAGGTGCTGGATGTGCGAGACGCATCGACATGGACTGAGGGTGAAGGGGCAGACCGGAGCGCGACGGGGGCCCATGCGGCGACGAGAGCGTCCTGGGGGCGGGCTTCGAGGGGGGGTTCTCCTCCATAAAAGGGCACGTAAGTGCAAAATACGAGGGTGTTTAGGGCGGTTGCGACGCCACGGCTCACAGCCAGAGGAAATGGTTCCTGTGGATGGATTAAGGAGCCGAGGGGGGCGGGGGGCTCCGGTCAATAACTGAGCAGGCAGACATGGGGGGAGCTGGAGAGAGACTTGTTGAGGTAAACGAGGAGCATGCGATGTACATAACAATATACAAGCAATGGAGCTATTAAGTGGCACAGGTCCAGGAGAAGAGGCGGGGGACAGGCTGGAGCGATGGAAAAAGGAAAGGAAATGGCCTGAAAACTGGGAATGATGGTGAGTGCTGTTGCGCAAGATAATGTTACGTGGTCGAGGTAGCAGCTGGAGGAGTGCAGTGACTGGGAAAGGGCAGGGGAACTTGGGCTGAGAGGATAGCGTAATTGTACTGAATGCAGAGGAAACAGGGGTATTGTGTGATGGGATGAAGTTGACGGAACAGTGTACCAGGAGGAGCGTGGGAAGGGTTGCTTTCTGAGTGGTTATGAAGGCTAAACATATTTCACCAGGAAGGGTAGATGTAATTTAAACGGTATCGTAAACAAGGAGAAACACACGTTGTTCACAACGACACGACTGAGGAGGAGAGGAGGATCAAAATATTAAATGATGAAGAGGGGGCCGTCTCGCCTGCCGGTCGTGGAAGTCAGTGTCATCGAGCACCAGCAAGAGATGGGAGAGCAAGCGACAGAATACGCCCAACCCCTGGGCCTAAAAACGTGTAGGCAGCCAAGCCGACGTTAGAGGTAGGGAAGGGAGTAACGCAGCTAAAGCACGGGAAGAAAAGTTACGAACGACGCGTGCAAACATATGACGAAGTGAGGGGCGTGGGAGGGGGATTGTTGGTTATCAGCTGCTGGCCCAAACGAAAACAGAGGGGCGAGGGCGGTCACTCCAGATCCGGTGATACCAGCAGCGCCTCGCCGCAGGGAGCTGATGTTCCATCCTGATGTGGCA
>JAPMLY010000658.1:15000-176098 GCA_026401115.1 Tetraselmis chui
GGAGTGCATACTACGTAAGACCAACGCCAATGCGCCCCGCAGCGGCGCAATGATTGCTGTTGACGAAATCTGAATGCGACGGCTTCCAGTCAGCAGCGACTGCCGATCTCGTGGAGGCCCCAAATAGATGCGCAGCACCGGGGGCACCACTTTCCCTACCACCCCCGCCCAGTCACAGAGGCGTGTCAACCCCTACACTGCACCATTAGGGTACTGCGCAATACATGAATGCAAATGAATCGATGTGGGTTGTGATACTTGCGAGCGGTTCGCTTTGGGATCCGTTGTGTACCAGCGAGGACGGTGGCCTTCAAATGCTGACGGGTATCGGACACCACAGCAGAGAAGTCATGGAGCCACTTTTCGGTGAGCCAGTGGCGCAGACGCATCCTTTCTTGTCTCCCCCTCCAAACACTCTGTCGCGCCAACATGCGACTTAGTCTGTCAGCGCGACTGTTTGTTTCACAAAGGCACAGTATCGGCCGTACTGGCCGACAGCACCCGCCCTTCAGAGCAGCTTACGAGCCTGCAAAAATGAGGCGGATACTGCTGATACATCGATTTCAAGCGCGAAAAGATTTTTCCATGCCTGATCAGCATTCGACTATGTTGCCTTTCGCGTCGTTTGTTGCTCTTTCCACTGACTGTGGCTGTATCGGTGCTACACTAATATCAATACTCGCCCATCGTGATGGGCTACCACAAATTAGCAAGTACTCCTATACGTACCTGAAAGCACAGCGCCGCAATTGCCAGTCGTTTAGAGCCTTGACGCATCGCGCGCTCCTCTTTCGCCTTCCGTAGCGTCTCCTCCCGCGACTCCTCCCGCCGAGAGGCGCCCCCGAGCCGAACGCTTCGTCGCTGGCTGAACTCCATCGCGATAGTGGACCAATTAACGAACCGCGGCTGTATTCTACTATTCTCTCTTGAGGGCGCCGACTGGACGACCGCAAGTGCAGGTCTATCGGGAATGCTGAGACACTTCGTTGACAGCCTATAGAGAGGAGAGTGCTACAAGGTCTCACAGAGCACCAGTGAACCAAGTTAAAGCTGTCGTGCTGCTGCAACTGACAGTATGTGGCTGCGCGTGTCTGCTGTCGTTGGTCCCGCCAACTGGGGAGCTGTTTTTATTCTGGTGCTATACGGTACCCGTATGGTACAAATCATGAATAAATAATACAAGCTGCTATGCTGCTGTTCTCCCAGTCTGGAAGATGTACGGGTACAGGCAAAGTTTCCAATCGCATCATTCGTAGTGCAATCATTATATATACAGCATCGTCATCATGATAGCCCTCCCTCACATTGCTTTCTTCATAGTTCATGTATTGATGCACTCCCGAAATGTTTTGCTCCGTGAGATGGGCCTTGCTCCTCACATTACTCGATTGGGCCGACGCCCGGACGGGTAGGGCAGACCTTTCTTGGTCATTGCGGGGAATGCATTCATTTCATTTTGCATGTTCTATGAAGTTTTAGCATGTTTTGTTAATGTTAGTTGGTGAAACTCCAACACTGGCCATGTGTGGGGTTAGCGCATTACGGTACGGTTCTCGTACAATGGTACGTAATGCACTCACACGAGCGTCGCCTACCCATCACGAGTATGATCGATGATGAATTTGAGGCTTATTTTGAGCTTCTGCTCTCAGTTGTGCTCGTTACACGCCGCATTTAGAGGATGCCGGTGCGGGCTTACCTGACAGTCCCATATCCCGGGGGGGGGGGGGGGGGGGGGGGGGGGCAAAAAAAAACAGCATCCTGACGCGGATGATGCATTGATGTTTACAAATAAGCAGTGGGGGGCTCCGTTTGCCGCACCTGCAGATTTTTTAGACATGAGCTACAAGGGCCAAAAGGCTATTTACACGCATTAAGAGGGAATGGGGAGGGTGCTAGGTTTGCGTGAGCGATACTCGCGCAAAGGGCAAAAGGTGGTCTAACGTTGTGTGCGGCGCGTCATATATAGAGGGTAAGTTTACTAAGGCTGCGCATCGAAAAGGTAGCCAAGACGGTTAGACTTGCAAAACGTCATGGCAACACATTGCTAATCTAGCCACGTGTAAATTAAACCTCTATGACTTTATGACCATTTGCAACGCATTGAGGGGCTCCGTTTGCCATCATCTCGCCGTTTGGCGGGTAATCTGCGGTTGGCCGCCCCAAGGCGTAAGCCAAACAAAGAAGTACCAAACCGGCCGCAGTCGTGGGGACGACTTTGTGGACGATGTAAGGGATGTAGTTGAGCACGACGTTTGACTCTGTCGCCCATCCGCCACAAGTTTCAATTTTCTGCATGTTAATCCCTATCGCATGAGTGGCTGTTGTCGCACCATTTCGCATTGAATGTGACGTCCATGTGAAACCGCACGGGGGGTTTGATATGGATGTTCTTGAAGACGAGTTGCATCCAGCTCGTAAGGTTGTCCGGTGACCAGCTGGCAAGTTTTTCGTGGCTTTCGATCGCCCACCGATACAACGGGGGTTTGTTGTTCGCAGCCATTCGTAGTCGGTAATTGTCGAAAAAATCAGCAAACTGGCCACATGACCATGCGCATTTCATGGAACGAATCAAAATAGTTGCCGCTTGCTACTCCTCATAGCCACTTTGAATTATAACGGAATATCATGATTCCGCCTTGCTGTGTGGTGACGAGATCACAAGTAAGGCACTCAATTCTTGAGCCACCGCGTGAGAAGAAGAGAAATAATAGCGTGGTAGCGATACATGCTCGTAGCAACTCGATATTGTCACGCGGTATGTCTATGTTATTTACCGGACATAGAGGGGCAGTTACCGTCCATGTTGCCGTTGTTCATGAATTGACCGCACATGGGACAACGTAGGGTGGGGTTGTGAGAGAGGAGGCGGGTGTTGTGTACTCCCCACATGATGTCTTGCTTGTGTGTGCATTGGACATAGGTAAGTGATGTGTGTTTTTGTGGAGGGTAAAGTCCGCCCCGTCCTCAGCGGCGCGGGCGAGGAGGGCGCCGTGTTTGGTGGTTGTGAGAGTAGCGAATGGGTGTGTTTGATGCTATATGTGTATGCGTCGGTTTTGAGGTTGGTGTACCTGTGGGGCGTGGGTTCTCCTAGGGTTTGGAATATGAGTGTTCATGACCAGGTCTATGTGCCTATCGACACGTCTAAACCCGTGGTGTAGGTCGTGTCGGGTGGGTGACCGTATGCAACTTGGTTAGCGAGAGCGTCTGTGAGGTCGTTGCTGATAGAGTGGTTGTGTGCTTTGATTTTGCCTAGATGGGTCCGAATGCCTGATTTGCAGCGTGTTTTGAGGGTGTGTGCGATTGAGTAAAGTGTGTCGCGGTGGATGTGATGTCGGTAAGCGGATGGGTGGTTCATGAAGCCTTGGATAAGGCGGAGAGAGCACGCGCTGTCCATAAGGAGGTGGGTGTGTCCGAGTTGTAGGCCGATATCGATGCTCGCGAGTTTTGCACGATTGATGGTGTGAGAAAGAGGGGTGGAGGACACCAAAATGTTGACTCGTATATCCGAGGCGGGGTGGGTGGCAGCCGCTCCAAGGGGGGAGGAGTCGCCTTTTCTGGATCCGTCAGTGTAAACAAAGTCCTGCCAATCCAAAGCAAGAACGTCTCCGGTGGGGGAGAATGTTAGTGATGTGCGGTCGCCTGGGAGAGGGTAAGTGAAGGGGTGGGTGGGGTTGGGGGGAAGGTGGTAGATGCCTGCGGAGTGTGTCGAGTAAGTGTCGAAGAGGGACGGGGTTGGGATGGTGATGGATGGATTGGGGATATGAGTATTGTAGATAGATTCGAGTGTGTTGTGGAGGGTGGTCATTACTGCGTGCGAGGGGAAAGAGGAAAGTGCGGGGGGGTTGGAGACGAGGTAAATGTCCACCATCCAGTGTGTGCCGAATGGTGTGGGTGTGGGGGTGCATGTGTGTTGGTATGGGGGTAGGAAAGTGTTTGCGTCGTTGGGGAGGGTGCAAAGGTGGTGGGTGTATGGGGAGTTTATGTATTTGGAGTGGCGGTAAGGTGTGTGTTCCCATTGGGGGAGTGTGAGGATGGTAGCGCTGGAGGAGTGAGAGGCAGTGGAGTGGGCGATGGTGATAGCGTATCCCATGGCGCGTCGCATGCATTCGTAGTCGTATTCCGGGTTAGCGATGTTAGTGCCGTGTCAAGTGTGTGGTGCGTTGCTGCCGTTGGATGAGAATACTATATCTTCTGGGTAGAGTGAGTGGTAGGTGTGGGAGTGCAAAATTTGTTGAGGGGGTATGAGTAGAGTTCGGTTTGGATGTAAAAGGTGTTGCGAAGGGCAGAGGAGGTCTTCACGAGTGGCCCATATGTTGCGCGTGGTGGTGGCGGGCGTGGGTGAGTGGAATTTTGAGCGGGAGACGAGTCATGCGATGAGGTGGTAGACCTCTTCTTCGAATGTGCGGTGTGAGACGTCGGGGCGGAAGAGGTGTCGGATGTAGGGGTCGGATGGGGCTGTGACCGGGCGGCCATCGGGGGTGCATAGGATGGTTGTGTCGTGGAGGATGGGGTGAATGTAGATGGTGAATTTGCCGGTGGGGAGCATGTCGAGGTATGGGTTGATGGGGTCATGGTTGAAGGAGATGAGGGGGTGCTTCCATGGGGTGGGTCCCGGGTCGGGTAGGATGGGGGATGTGGTTGGGACGAAGCCGGCATTGAAGGCACTGAGGGCGGTGGGGCCGGAGAAGGTCTCACTGATGGTGTCGTGGAGTTGGAGGCAAGGGGCCCACTGGACCGCGTGTAGGTGGGTGAGGTTTGTGCGTTTGACCGCGGTCGCACAAGTTGCATTGCCATGTGTTGGGCCCTTGAGCAGGGCGGCCGTGGGAGTGGTCGGCAAAATGCGGGCATGTAGTGTTCCTGCGGGGGCACCACGTGTTGCTTGGTGAAGTTGGGTCCGGGTGGAGGGGATCGTGGCAAATAGAAGAAAGGGAGGGGGAGGGATTGGGGAGACATACCGAGGTCGGGGTGGAGGAGATGAGGCGGAAGCCGTCGTCGAGCTGAAGTTGGATGTCCCATTCCGGGAGATGTTCCGGGGCCCATTCGACAATATGTATTGTGTCTGACCGTATTCCATGTCCTTATGCTCGATGATGCGTGTGAAGTCGCAGAGAGAGTAGGGGTCTTCCAAGGGGGGAGAGGTATTCCGCTTCGATGTGTGTGGTGGGGGCAAGGGGAGGGGTGGTGTTGATGCGGGGGGGGGGGGGGGGGGGGGGGGTCTGATGCAGGGGTGAGGGTGGTGGGGGAGCGGGGAAGGTGGGGTGTTAAAAGAGAAATCTAAGATGGGTGGATGGTGGTGGGTGGAGAGGCATGTTTAACGGTTGGGTGTGAGGTAAGGTGGCGGTTGTGAATGATGTCGAGGGGTTTAGTGAGTGCCGCGGCTAGGAGACGGATAGGGACAGAGAGTGAGTCCATGGCCACTTCGAGAGTAGATATGGACTTGAATGGTTTGAAGAGGATGGAGGAGTTCGAGGCGCGTAGAAAGATTTCTGTGGCCATCTGGTGATGTTATTATGCCAGAGGGGGTGAGGCATGAGAGAATGGACTTGTGTGTGCGGCGTGGTGTGAAGTCGCATTATGCTTGTTTGCGTGGGTCCGTGATGTGGGTGGCGTTGTCGCGAAGGGAGGCGAGGAGGGTGTCGCCCTTGCGGGTAAAGTGGGCGCGGAGTGTTGAGGCGATGGGGCTGGTGAAGGAGAAGGGGGGATATGATGGAAATAGGTGCCGGCGTCACGCTTGGCCCGGACTAGACATCTGAGGAGCCGCATGACAAGGTGGACTTTGTGGGCCAATGGTTGTAGGTGGTGGAAATGGTGTGGATGTGTGCTTTGGCCATGCGGCTTTTGTATCATGGGGTGTTCATGATTTTGTGAAGGTGGCAGACTGTGAGTTGCGCTCCGTGAGCTTTGGGGGAGGGGAGGCCGTAGCCGAGGTCGGGTGTGAGGCGGTGGAGGTCTGTGCGGGAGAGGTTACGCACCGAGAAGACGGCGGAGCGGAGGACCCGGCAGATTTGGCCCTCGATAGCGTCCAGATGGGAGTCGCTAAACAAACCAAGCTTGACGGTGAAGTGCTTGCAAATGAGGAGTCCTCGAACGACGCAGACTCTGTGGGATTGTGTATGAAGGGAGGTGGACATGGCATTGATGAGGATGTGGTCTTGTGCTTTAGTTCGCGCCAGTGCTTGGTGAAATTGAGGGATGTATTGAGTTCAATCCCGAGAACCCGGTAGGACTCCGAGAAGTCGATGAAGGGGATGGGGGAGTTGTATGTGTTAAAGGTGAGGAAGTGGTTTTGTAAACGGGAGGCGTAGAGGGTGCGGTTGGCAAGGGAGAGTGTTAATCCATGTACACACGGAATGGCATGAAGGGGGATAGAACCGCCGCTTCCCGGAACGGAGGTGTACGCCTTATCCAAGTACCGCCAAAAGTCGGTACCCGATGGGAACATATGGTGTATATGAACCCATCGCATCGCATCGCGACTGAGCGGCGAACACCTATAGCGAACACCTATAGGTGGAGGGCCAAGACTCCCCCGGAGTCTAGCGTACACATGTGTCCATTAGAAGCCCTACGGAGGGATATGTAAACACTCCCCCTTAATGGACAAACTCCGGCCGGTGCCCTAGTAAACCCCACGTAAACGCGGAGGGCCCATAACCTGTTAATCCATGTACACACGGAATGGCATGAAGGGGGATAGAACCGCCGCTTCCCGGAACGGAGGTGTACGCCTTATCCAAGTACCGCCAAAAGTCGGTACCCGATGGGAACATATGGTGTATATGAACCCATCGCATCGCATCGCGACTGAGCGGCGAACACCTATAGCGAACACCTATAGGTGGAGGGCCAAGACTCCCCCGGAGTCTAGCGTACACATGTGTCCATTAGAAGCCCTACGGAGGGATATGTAAACAGAGAGGGCGTTCCCTTTGCTCCATAGTGCGCCGGTAATACAACATTTTCGAACGTTGACAGTTGTACATGTATACGCAATGAAGAGGGAGAGCTTTTTGAGCTGGATGGTCATATTGGTGGGAGAGCCCGTTGCGAGGCTGAGGTCGTCGGCGAATCCGTGGCCATGGTGGGTCGCCGTGGGTTCTGTGGGGTCAGCGCTAGTAATGGGGGCACCGGGGCGGGAGCCTCGGCTACCGACCGTGATCCGTCGGAGGAATGGTTCGAGGAAAAGGGTGAATCTGAAGGGGGAGAGGGTATCCCCTTGTAGGGTGCCGCGGTTCATGTCGATAAATGGGGTGGTGCCGTAGGGGGTGATGTAGTCGGTGGTAGATACACCATAAAGTCGTCCGCATGTATCGACAAAGGTGGGGGGCATACCGAGTTGGCGCACGTGTTTGAACACGATGCGGTGGTCAGCAGCGTTGAAAGCGCCCTTGAAGTCCGCGTACATTATGTCGATGTCTTTGCTGTAAATGTTCGCGTTCTCCATCATGATGATGATGGGGGCGAGGGCGTCGTGGATGATGTGACGAAGTTGGAATCCGTCTTGCTGCTCGCTGGGGATGCCGTGGGTTTCTGCATACTTAGAGCATGTGTCTTTGATAAATACAGTCCAGAGTTTGAGCAAGTTGTTCATGAGGGCAATGGGGCGGTACTTACTAAGGATAGTCAGGTCACCTTTTCATGCAGTAAGCAAGTGGTGCTGTGGCACTAGTCGGGGGGTGTATAAGCCTTGCGGACGAGGAGGGATAGGAGGGGGAAGAGGGCGGAGCGGGTCGCATTGGGTAGGAACGGTATCATTTCGTTGGGGATGCCGTATAAGCCGGGGCTTTGCCAGTTATTAGCGAGTTTACCGTTTTATCGAATGTATATCTCGAGTTATCATGTCGGCGAGGGTGAGAGAGGGGTCTCCGCGGAGTTCGATGACGAATGGGTCGGGGATGGCGGAATTTTTCCCCGGCGGGATGGGAAGCTCGAGCGGGGTGGCGCGGGCAGTTCTTTGTCGAAGTGTGAGTGGACTGCGGCTAAAACTTCGTGGGGAGAGTCTGCAGTTGTTGGGTCGGGACGGGTGATTGTATGAAGGGTCGAGGTGGCAGTGCTATGGGGGAGGAGGCCGCTTTTTTTTTCAGTAGGCGGGGGTAAGATTTCGAGTTAACGTCGTAAGCGGTGTTGGTGCGGGATTTATTTTTCTTATCTATCCTAGGTGGCAGTATGGAGGAGGTATCGGATGCGTTCTTGACATTTGTGTTTGATGGTATCGGGGGTCATGGCATCGGTCGTATGAAGGAGGGACTGGGCGAGGGGGAGTAAGCCGCGTTGAGTGCTTCAGCGACGGAGGGTTTTAACGATTTTTCGGGATTTTTAGAGAGCCACGAGGTGTCGGGGAGGGGGGTGTCGAGGGGTCGTGGTTTTATTGGGGGGAGTTCGGGCCATATGGTGGCTGCATGATCCATGTGGATTGAAAGGAGGGTGGTAATTTGCGAGGCTAGGGTGTCGAGGTCATTTGTGGAGGCTGTGGATGAAGGTGTGTTGTGTATGGCGGCGTGGAGGGAGACGGTTTGGTTGATCATGTCGGGTGTGTTGTTTTGGTACTCGCAGTTGTGGTGTTGTGTGAGAGGAAGCTTGAAGTTGTACTTGTGGGTGGAGTGTGGCTTGTGTGAGGGTTTGCCGGACAGGGGGGGTCGAGCGATGAAGGACGAGTGAGCTGGGATAACGAGATGCATGGCCGAGTAGTCGGCGAAGTGTGAAGGGGAGGGGAGGACTGAGATGGCGTATGGGTTGGGAGTAAGGGTGGGCGGGGGTGAGGAGAGCAAGTGGTCTATTCGGCCTCCGCTGCGGGGGGAGGTGGTAATAGGGGGTGGAGTGTTTGTAAGTGGGACTTGAGGAGGGAGGTGAGGGCGGGTTGTCCAGTACCTTGTCGTGTGGTGGTTTGGAAGTCTTCTCCCCAAAGGATGCGGTGAGTCGGGTGGGCGTCGGCGAGTCTGAGTCCCTAGGTGGCAGCTTTTGCATACAATTGGGTTGGGTGTATGGAGTGGAGTTGGGGTATGTAGACCCCGATGAGGAGATACGGGGTGCCGGGGTGAGGGATCAGAGACAAGCCAACTATGTGCGAGGCAAGGTGGGGGGGCGGGGGTATGACAGTGGATGATTGGAAGGACGATTTGCGAGTTACGAAGAGGATTCCTGCGGGGGTTGGGTACACGTGATTGTTTCGGTCGTGCGCTCTTGAGGAGGTACTAGGGTAGTGCGACGCGCCAGCGGGATTTGAGTGTTGTGTGGTTGATTTCGGTGAGTATGAAGACGCCCGGTTGGTAAGTGGAGGCGAGGTGGTCGACATCTTGGCTGGAGGTGTGGAGGCCGCGGGTGTTGAGGTCGATGAGGTGGAGGGGCTGGGCAGTATGATGAGGGAGAACTTTGTTTCGAGGTGGGACGTTAGGAAATGTGTGGGTAGGTTGGAACTTCGTGGATGGTGGTTGGGGGTGAGGGGATGTGAGTTGAGGGTGGGGGTGAGTCGGGAGTTAGGGAGGGGTGGGCCGTGAGTGGTGGGGGTGTGGGTGGAGGGTTTGGAGAGCGGTTGAAAGTGGCGAGCGACCGATCGGAGGGGGGGTGGAGCGGAATGTGTGGTGCCAATGATGGGATTGGAGTGTGTAAACTATGTTGCGGGGGTCGCCCGAAGGGTGGAGGGGCGTATGGTTGGCCATGCGATGCCGTGAGTATTAAGTCCGTGTGGAGGAGTGCGTGGGTGCCGCAGGACCATGCGTGGTCGGTGTCGAGTTGTCGGGAGGGGTTGAGGATGTGAAGGGCTGCATGGGGGGTGGGGTTCCATGCTGCGAGCATGGTGATGGTGCGGTGGAGGAGGTCCGCTGGGAGGGGGTGGTGCGGTGGAGGGAATCAATCCAAGTGGCAGAGATGTTGGTGACGTGTAAGAGGCCGAAGCGTGAGTGTTGCCATGTGATGATTAGTGGGTGGTTGGTTGTGCACGGTTGTGGGGTGTACCTTTGTTGCGGTTGTTAGTCCATTGGCATGGGAAGACCCCATGGTGGTGGTGGGTGTCTACTTCAATGCTGGTGATGATTTTGTATGAGGCGGAGGGATTGGAGCGGAGTCTGACGAGTGAGGTGGCTAATTCTTGGTATCTGCCCCATTGGAAGGATAGTATCGCAGATATATCTAAGTTACTAATAGGGGTGGGGAGGCCGTATTCAAAGTTTAAATCAAAAAGGTAACTATGGATTGCAATGGCGCATGTGTGTGGGTGGTAATGAGACGCCCTTTGACATGCCAAACCCTTTGACGCCGACCCTTTTCTTTTTTGGGCGGGGTCGGAATGTTAGGTCTACGCTAAGACCTAACCCTAACCCAGCAGCATAGACCCCTTAGTCATATATGATACACCTTAGTATCTAATCAGTTTATTATACCAACCTTATCCCATAAACTGTGTAATACCATCCGTACGCTTGACAACCATTATAGCGGACGAGAATTATCCCAGCCAAGTCATGTCTTAGATCCCCTCGCCATGACGTGTTGCCCATGGTATGATCGGTATAGCAAAAATGGATGTTTACTGGGGAGGCCATGGATGATGTAACATAACTTTTATGCTCCTCACTTATATTTCCTTTGTAAAATCCCAACACCTATACGTTCACCTTTCACCCACGGTGATCTTTTGACGTGTGCTAGTACTTTACGACTTCGGTATACCGTTTACGGTATTTAGTGACGGTAGGATACGTTGATTTTCTCACTACGTCATTCAACTTCATGATCGTATTGCCAATGTTGTGGAGGAGTTTATTGTGGCAGAGGCGGGGTCGGTTAAGGGAAGGGACTTGCGTTTGGAGGTTCGCCGAATCCGGTAAGGAGACTCTTGAGATCACCGTGAGGATTTTGTGTGGTTAAATTTTGCGGCCCGTATAACCACGTGGTTGTGGACGTCTCAATCACTAAAAGCGCGCACGAATTTCATTGTTCCAGCTGTGAGGGCTCCGCTCCCGCTACCTTGCAGCCTTGCGTTGATTTGGATCTTGATGCCGACATCCGCACATCGTCCTCCATTGGCACGCCGTACTTTCGGAATGTATATGCATGTTACCCCTCTACCCTTGAAGACGGAGGTCGATTGGCTCCATTGCCGGCTTAGTAGATTGACAACTTGTCCATTTTGGTGGTTGTTCGACGTTTTCGAAGCTTGAGTGCGGCGGGCTCTCGCTCTTTGCGGTCAGAAAGTTATCACTGCATGGAATTTGTACGGCGGTCTACATCTTTGCCCTTCAGTCGAACCCTTGCGGATGTGACCCGTTGAGACCCAATTGAGCTTATGTACTCTCCCCTCGAATTCGAAGGTTTGGTTGATGGAAAAGTATTTCTCTGTGTTTCAATTTTTCATGCAGCGCCGTTCCGTGGTTCTTCATGGCACGCTCGGTTCGTACTATCGTCGTGATGCGTTGTTGCATGAGGGTGGTGCGGCTGTGTTGCTCCTTCCGGGCATAGGCTTATGCCCCCCCTTTCTCTTTCTTTGTTGGCGGATTTCACTGCTTTCTCTGCAATCAATGTCGGCAATTTCAATGGTATGTATTTTGTTGTGGTGACGCAAGATTTGCATTTGCTTTGTCTACGCATTCACTACTGGGAGGGGGATATCATCATTCTCACCTAATGACATGAATAATTGCGTCACGCTGACCTCGATGTAAATCATTCGACATAATCCCTACATGCAACGATGCCCTGAAGTTGGCTCGCATCGGACACTGTGTCGAATCGGTATCGAAAAATTTAACCAGGAAACATTTAGAACCATAAAACATCATTACATGGGTATAGTTTGGGGCTTAGGATTTTAGGGTTACATGGGCAGGGAATGCGAACGATTGGCCTGCATGTAGCGCCTCTAGACGTCCACAACGCCCGTCGCTGTGTCTCGGAGTAGCGCTACGTCTGACAAACCGAGGCCCCACAGCGCTGACGCCATTTTAAAATTAGGTATCAGTCATTGCCTCGTCGCTGTATCGGGTCCTGATCCACAGCCTTGTAGACGGTGTTGATGTGCACGACCTTGCACATGCAATGCGGTGTTCCACTGTTCCGAGTTCGCACAGTGGCTCATCTCGTACTCTTGCAAAGCTCGTTCGGATGGTTATACAGACAAGAACATGGAAAAACGAAGGGTAAGAATAGTCACACGAGACAGAGCGAAGCACTACCGCCTTCTATGGATGCTGCCTCCATTGATGTGGCTCAACTAAAACACATCGTCAAAACTACAAACAGGGGCGACATGTTGGCAAAACGAGCAACACTTTTTTGACAGGCGCGGCTTTGGTTTCTGTTAATCCAAAACCCTGTTCCTACCAAGACGAGCTGGCGTTAGTCCGAAGATGCTTTGAAAACTGTCAGCGGGTGATCCGGCCCGATACACTGGTGGGTGGGCGTGGAGGGTCGTCCGCTGTTGGCCAACTGTGCATACGCGCCGCACACGCCCACTGGGTCGCTCACCTCCAGTGACTCTGTCAGCACGGCCAGCCCGCCGTCCGAGGGCGCCGTCAACGAATGGATGTAGAGGTTGGCGCGGGTGAGATCGGAGAAGAGGGCGTCGTAGCGCAGAAACTTGCGCGTGCCTCGTCCGCAGCCCGAGTAAGGGATGGCACCGACGGAGAAGCGCACGGTGGCGAGCTGCAGCGCGGGGGAACGGGGGTCACTGAGCCCCATCGCGTTGCTGAGGAGGTCGCGAAGGAGCGGGTCGGTGGTGTAGTAGAAGTGGTACTCCTGCTCCGGCGTCCAGTAGGGGAGCGACGTGCTGCTGCTGCTGCTGCTCTCCTCTTCGGTTGCCGGTGGCAGGATGGCAAGGTTGAGGGAGACTATGTAGTAGTCTGCACATCCGTCGTGGATAGGAGGGATGACTGTCTGTGGTAGTGGCGGTGATGGTGTTGGCGGTGGTGGTGGAGGTGGTGGTGATGGCGGCGGACTACTTTCTTCTCCTCCACCAGGGCCGTCGTAGCTGCCCGTCCAGTCGCATCCGCAGCAGGTGGTTTCCTCTGGACGATCCGCATCCGCACGCGCGGCACAGATCGAGCTGTCCGCCATCATCAATGGTCCGCTGAGTCCCTCCTCCCCCTCCTCTTCGATCCAATGTGCAAACTCCCCAGCCGCCTGTTCCCTTTGAAGGTACACCGCAAAGGTTGCAATCTGTGGCAGAGCGGCAACCACACACATCACATCAGCAATTTTTGTCTCTAGATATCTCTGTGTATGTAACCAAGGCGCGTGCGCTAGGCCATGGGAATCTACTATTCCATGCCCACCTTCTTTATGTCGCGGGTGCAGCCAGTGCGAGAGATAGCGCCAAACCTGAATGATAAGGCAAATCAATAAGATGTCAGACGCCCGCGCTGTGCACCGCACAGTGCATTGTTGAACTTGTACATGTCACAGAGACGGTTGGAGAAGAGAATTTAGCCGTTAAGGCCCATCGCGTGAGACGAGTTGACGCGGTTACAGATTATGTCAGATTGCCGAAGTCGGGCTACATCATGTGATCGGATTCGATGCGGTATGATCTGGGGTGATGTTAGGAGAGGGGACGTTTGACAATGGCAAAATATGAGGGATTGGGTGTCGGCATCAGTCGGGGTGAGAGTATATTGCGCGGGGTGGTTGAAAATAGGTTCTTCGAGGCGAGGACATGTGAAATGAGGGGATGTGAGATGAAGTGCAGCGAAACACTGACGTAAAAGGGATACTTGATAAGATGTGATGTTATGGGACGATAAACGACGCGGAATAAGCCTAGGTGAGGCGAATTGAAGTGAGGTGCGGCTATGTTGGTTGACTCAAAGGGGCGTGACAACAGATGAAGGGTGTTCAGGCGAAGAAAGGTGATGGACCGCAAAGTGACGCGGCATGACATGATGTTATGTGATGCGATATGATTAGGAGAAGTGATGCGAGGTGCGGTAGCGTTACGTGTTGTGGGATGTGACATGAGATCCTGCGAGTTAATGTGAAGTGACTTTAAGTGTATTGTAACATGAGAAAGGGTGAAGTAATGCTAGGGCATTCAAAGTGAGGGCGAGGATAGATGGAGCGAGTGAGATGAGATGGAGCGTGCATAGAAAATGGGAGATCAGAGAGGACGACGGCGTACCTCCATCGTTCCTCCTCCAGCTGGACGTTGGCGGCATCCAGTGGAGTGTCCAAATACATGGCCAGCAGGTTACGGATGATAGGAGCAGTAACGGTCTGCCAGTGTTCCTCCATATCCTGTTGGGGAATACGGAAGCGTGAATAGAAAGCAAAAAAGACACAGCGAAGAAACGAGCACCACTGCAAAATGGGTCCACACAGCAGATGGACAACCCGTTGAGGCTATCGTACCTCTGGCCACTCCATTCCAGAGCTGCTGCTGTCATCGTCGTCCCCTTTCGCCTGATCCTCTGGAAGAACCTACGGCACAATGTCACACAGTCAGCTTTCCACCTTCCCTTCACAAGACACCCGTCGCACATAGAAATCCAAGCTGTTTCCAATGAACACGTGACGGTGTTGTGTTGTTCTCAGCATATGTATGACTGTGAGGCCCCACCTGAACCTCCACTTTAACCACGAACGCGAGGCCGCACAGGTTTTGCCCGGGTGGGGTGGGTCGTGGGGGAGCAGGCGCGGTTGTCGCTAATGGAGGGGTCGTGGTCGGCGTAGGCGGTGCTGATGTGGTTAGGGCGGTCGGAGCAGCTGGCGTGGTCGTGGTTGTAGAAACGGCTGTGGTAGTGACAGGCGGCGGAGTGGGGGCAGCTGTGGGCGAAGGAGTGGGAGCTGGTGTGGCGGTGTGTTGCATTGCCGTGGGAGAGGGTGTAGGGGCGGAAGTTGGAGGAGGGATGACAATCGGCGGTGCTGGAGGGAGGATGTCGTCAATCTCGGGCGGCAACGACGATCCCAGATTATCCGACAGCTGTTCCGCGTCATCCCCTTGATCGAACACGACGGGCACGCTGGCCTCATCGAGCTCCACAGCCTCCGAGTAGCTGATGGCGCTGGTGAAGGCTGAGGCGGGGAGGGGGTTGGGGCTGTTGGGCTGAAGGCGGGCGGAGATGGCGGAGACGGTGTTTGGCCTTTCTCGGACGTACGTCACAAACTGCAGCTGGTTGCCATCGATGTCCAGCCCGGAAGCAGTGACCTGACTGCGCGGGACACCCACCTCAGCCGCAAACTCGTCCAGAAATAGGCTGATGGCTGGTGTAAAGGCGGCCAATTGTTGGGGAGTCGGGGGGACGAGGAGCCGGCGGCGTATGAGGGAGGGCATTGCGATGGCTGTTGGCACCGCCAGCACCAGCGTCAAATCGGGATCGGGGGTGGGTGTGGTGAGGGGGGTGGTTGTGGCGGGGGAGGAGGTTGGTGTGGGCGGTAGAACGGTTGCCTGGGTGGTAACTGCCTCGGGGGTGGATGTTGTAGTGGCGTGTGTCTCGGTGGGTATGGGGAAAGTGGGTGTTGGGGTGGGGGTGGGCTCCGGGGAGGTCGTCTGTAGAACTTCCGTCTCAGTGGGTGTCGGCAGAATGGGAGTTGTGGTGAAGGAGGGCTTAGGTGCGGTTGGTGTGGGGGTTTCTGGGTCTGTGGGCGTGGGCGTGGGGGTCACAGTTACGGGCTGGGCTGTGACTGTTATTGTCAGCGGTGGTGTCTGAAAAGGCGTGGGCATGCCGGTTGTGGACTCCGGCGTTGATGTCACAGGGGTTCGCGTCGCTGTAGGTGTGGGTACCTCCGTTGTTGAGGACACAGTGGTCGCCCCAGATGTGAATGTCTGTGGCCCTTCCATTTCAACCGGCGTGGGAGTAGGAAATGTGGCGAGGAAGGTTGTGGGGAGCGCAGGTGTGGATGTTGGTGGAGCTTCCGTTTCAGTGGGTGTAGGTACATCGGATGTAGGGGTGACAGTTGTGGGCTCTGGCGAGGTTGTAGATACGCCTTCTGTCGAAGTGGGGGTGGGCATGTCAGGGGTTGGGGTGACAGTTGTAGGCATCGCTGTGGTTGGGGCTCCCGTTGGAGTGACAGTTGTAGGCATCGCTGTGGTTGGGGCTCCCGTCGCAGTGGGCGTGGGCACATTAGACGTTGGTGTGAAAGTAGTGGCCTCCGCAGTGACTGTAGTCACCGTGGAAGTTGGTACACCCAGGGCTGTGGGCTCCGGCGATGTTGTAGACACCTTTTGGGTCTCAGTGGGAGTTGGGGTTACAGTAGTGGGCTTTACCGCTTGTGGCGATTGCGTCTCAGTCGGAGTGGGCACAGCGGATGAAGGCGTGCCAGATGTGGGTATCATTGTTGTTGGGAATCTCGTCGCAGTGGGTGTGGGCAAATCGTGTGCTGTGGGCTCCGGCGTGACTGTAGATACGCCTTCCGTCTCAGTGGGAGTGGGTACGTCAGGAGTTGGGGTGGCAGTTACAGGCATCAATGTTGTAGGAGCTCCCGTTGTAGTGGGTGTGGGCACATCGGACGTTGGCGTAATAGTTGTGGCCTCCGGTGTGACTGTAGCCGCCGTGGGAGTGGGCACATCAGGGGTTGTGGTGCTTACTGTTGGCTTTGATGTGGAAGTTGTCAGATATTGCGTCTCTGTGGGAGTAGGCAAGTTGGGTGTGACAGTGGCTGTTGTTGGCGTCGGAGCGGTCGTTGGGAGTTTCGACTGTGTAGTTGCGGGCACATCGGACGTTAGGGTGGTGGTAATGGGGGCTAGCGTGGTTGATATTGAAGCTTCCGTCTCAGTGGGCGTAGGCACACTCGGTGCTGGACTGACAGTCACGGGATCCGGCGTGATTGTCGTTGCAGCTACCGTCACAGTGGGTGTTGAGGCTACACTCGTGTCAGGCGTTGTCATGCCGGATGTGGGAGTGATGGTGGGCGAGGGTGTTAGCGTGGGGGTGGGTGGAGGAGATATTGTGGTCGTCGGGGCCCCTGTCTCAACGGTGGGCATGGGAACACCATCACCCGCTCGATGGATGCGAATGCTGTTGGGTAGAACTTGCGCCGGGCCAGCGATGTTAGTGAAAGCGTCCTCACTGAATAGCTGGTTCTGCTCCAGCACGCGCACAAAGGTGCTCAGTCCTTCCTCCCCAGAGTCGAAAGAGAACACCACCGTCGTGTCTACCTCAACACTCCCCGCACGAATGTCCTCGACCGTCACCGACACAGCACCTCCTTCAGACGCCCTCCCGACTGTGTCTTGATACACAAGCGTGAACAGGTCGCGGAACTGTCTGTCTTCAAACAACCCCAGCTCTAGATCAGGTAGCAGCGTCGTGAACGCCACCCGGGGTAGCCCCTCCTCATCATCCACCGGATACTCCACTTCCTCGCCTCCCCCACCACTTTGCTCCTCACACGCATACGCTGACGCATGCGAGCACTGCTGATTACTCACACCCTCGCACAGTCCGCTGTGATATGCACAGTTGGATGTGCCATCATCGCCTGTGTACAGCCAGCACCATTCCTCTGTGGGTAAGAAGAACACCTGCCCCGTGGTGGTAAGCCAAGGGGAGCCGATGCCCTCGCGGGAGGCACCGATGTGGAAGATGGTGGGCCACCAGGGGGGCTGACCCGCGGACATACGGTCGCGCAAGTATTGCAGCTCCTGGGCAGAGGAGGGCACGGCGAGAGTCCAGTTGGTACCCTTCTGGGCGCAGGCATGCTGGGCATCGAGCCAGGAGCGGGGGGTGGAAGGGTAAAAGCAGTAGCAAGAGCCCCCGAGGCACTCGCAGTAGCCTTCATCGGGTGCGGGCGTGTTGGTGGTGGTGGAGGTAGTGGTGACGGTAAATGGGGTCAACGGCACGTCGGTTGAGAATGGATTAGGGGTTGGGGGTGGCATAGTGGGCCCGGGTGGGGGAGTAGGGGCTGGCGAGCATGTACCAGGGGTCCCTCCAATGCCCGCTCCCTCGCATGTCTGAACATCGCTAACAACTGCGCGGCCATAGGTGGTGACGAAGATCTCTTCGGCAAACACGTCAGACTGTTGAATTTCATCCGCGAACGCTATCAAGACAGCCTCCCCTGCGATCAAGTGCATCGACAGAGCGACTCATCAGCGCGAGGCACGGGTATGGCACCGTGTGAGTGCAATTACATGCAATAGGATTCGTGATGGGTTGAACGGGTCAGCTACCACGAACCTGTATCCATTGGGAAGGTAACCATAGTCTCCACCTCAACACTTCCCGCTCGGATGCCCTCAACCGTCACAGACACCGCCCGTTCATCCGACACCCACCCAATGATGCCCTGGTACACCAGCGTGAACAGGTCGCGGAACTCCCTGTCCCGAAATGCCTCCAGTTCTAGGTCAGGCAGCAGTGTCGTGAGCGTCACCCGAGGTAGCCCCTCCTCATCTTCCACCGGATACTCTACTTCCTCACCGACCCCACCACTCAGCTCCTTGCACGCAAACGCTGACGGCTGAGAGCACTGCTGATTACTCACACCCCCACATAATCCGCTGTGATACGCACAGTTGGATGTGCCATCATCGCCTGTGTAAAGCCAGCACCATTCCTCTGTGGGCAAGTAGAAGGCCTGCCCCATGGGGGTGAGCCAAGGGAAGTCAGCACTCTCACGGGAGGCGCCGATGTGGAAGATGGCTGGCCACCAGGCAGGCTGGCCAGCGGACATGCGATCCCGCAGAAACTGCAGCTCCTGAGTAGAGGAGGGCACGGCGAGGGTCCAGTTGGAACCCTTTTGCGCGCAGACATCCTGGGCTTCTGGCCAGGAGAGGGGTGTGGAGGGGTAGAAGCAGTAGCACACGCCCCCGAGACACTCGCATTCGCCTTCGTCGGGTGAGGCTGTCGTGGCGGTGGAAGCCGGCGTGACCATTGGGGCACTGGGAGTAGCAGTGACTTCGATAGGTGGACGAGGGGTAAAGAGAGGCTCTGTAGTGGCTGTCGATGGCGTCAGTTGTGGAACTAGGGTCAGCAGTGCAGTGGGGCTAGGCGACAGCTGGCCACCGCCGGCGTCGACCGTAAACGAAGCGCTGTTCTGTCGGTACGGCTGACTCGCACCGCTCGCAAAGTTCGCGCTGAAAGTGACGCTGTCTGCGCATAATATGGGCGCATTGAATACGTCGAATAAATACCTCAGCGTGCAAACAAAAAGCGGGGGCAGTGACGAGGGGCAGAGGGGGGGGAGGGGGGGGGGGGGGGGGGGGGGGGGGGGGGGGAGCTGAGTCGCACCGATTTCGCTGGTCGGCGGAGCTGTCCAGCTGGCGATGTGCTCCGACGCTCTCGTCAGGTACGTTTTCCGGCGCGCAGCACTGCGAGACCCACAGAAACCCACATAGGTATGAGCTTGGATTAGGCCTGATTCCAAGCAGGGGGTCGCTGGCAATAGGAACGGGTGGTCGGCGAGTACCACTCTGTGTCCGGGTCGCTGAACGCGCCGGAGCTCGCAAGAAGGAAACCAATGTCGGCGGAGCCGGTCTCCACCTGCGCCACGCAGCACACCCCAGCTCGGCACATCGCTCGAACAAGTGTTTGCGGTTAGCTTGATATGCTGAACATGTTGATTGTGGCGGGGGCGTACCACGAGTAGATATGTGGCTCCGAAGAGGAAGGCCGATACGGGGGCGGAAGTTGAAGGGTCAAGTAAGAGGAAGGTGATTCGGCTGTGTGCGCGCAAGTGGCAGTGGGTCAGCAGCCGTGCGAAACAAGGGAGAAACTCGCGTTCAGTTCGGATGAAGTACGTGCATGTTAGAAACCGAAGTGCAGACGTGAAGGGGAGGTCATGAAAGGGCTGTCGAGGTACCTGTCCGGCTCCGGCCCACCGTGGCCGCCGTACCCATCACTCGGCAGTGTGCAGCCGTTGTAGCCATAGGCTGTGCTGTAGCGCGAAGGAAAAGGCGCGACGGAATAACACGCCTGAAGCAGCAGAGCCCATAGGAGAATAACCCTGTAATGCCATGACATAGTGTGGTGACCCCAGGCTGCCCGTTTTTTGTGCCAGCACTGCCGCCCTTGCCGCCTCCCGCCGTTGCCACTTGACCACTTACTTTGCTCGTCGATATTCATTCAGATGGATCCATATATCGCTCCGTGCGACATTCAGGTCGGCGTACCAGCCAACACTCGACCATCACTGCACTTGCAAAGATCCCTCTTTCTGGCCCGCCGTGGCTTATGTTTAAAGATAGGAACCACTATAGGTCTTTTTCAATCGAGGTTAGCAGTGACTCTACTTTGACGAGAATCTTGTTGGCCGATGTCGAAGTCGCGACGGCGTGTGACAGTGGGGTCGATGACTGTTGGCATGCCACACGGACGAGGATATACTGGTACGAGTTCCCGTAATCGCTGCGTCGTTCCAGGTATACACGCGCTTGAGAAGTAAATCACAAGGAAACCCAACACGGTATGAGCCAAGGTCCAATACGTCCTACGCACTTTCGCCTCTGCGGGCGGCTCTGACAATAAACTCATCAAGTGTTAGCGTCGAGTCCGACAGCCGTCCGAGTGAGTAAATTGACATCATCTCTACTCGGTCGCGGAAGGACATGACAGCCGACCGACGGACAGCCGTCAGTACGGTACGGTACGGTACCCAGCCGGAGCAGGTCGAATTATTACGCGAACGCGCTGTCGCGCGCTGCAGAAGTGAAAGGTATTGGTACCTGTCAAGTATACCACATAGTAGTTTCGCGCGCGCTAATTTCAGCCGCCGTGAAAACAGTTCACTTGAACTGCTTACAAAAGCAGAGGAGAGATGCGTGTGTTTTGCGGGGTGTGAATTCACAGTATGCTTGTTTGTAAGTGTGAGGGTCGGTGATGTCGGTGGCTCTGTCTCCGAGTGAAGCGAGGAGGGTGTTGTCTTGGCGGGTGAAGTGGGCGCGGAGTGTGGAGGCAATGGGGTTGGTGAGGGAGAGTGGAGGGATGTTGTGGAACATGGTGCCTTCGTCGCGTTGGGCTCGTACCAGCCATCGGAGTGTGGGTGGGGAGGAGTTGCCTGTCATGATGGATTCAGTGGGCCAATGGGTGTATGTGGTGGATATAGTGTGAATGTGTGCTCGAGTCATGTGACCTCTATAGCAAGGGGTGTTCATGATTTTGTGGAGGTGGCAGACTGTGAGTTGTGCGGCGTGGGCTTTAAGGGAGGGGAGGCCATAGCCGAGGTCTGAGGTAGGGCGGTGGAGGGCGGTGCGAGGGAGGTTAGGAACCGAGGAGACGGCGGAGCGGAGTGCTCGGAAAATTTGGCCTTCGAGGATGTCCACTTGGGAGTCGCTGAAGAGGCCGAGTTGTAGGGTGAAGTGCTTACCGATTAATAGTCCTCGGATGACGCGTAGTCTGCGGGATTGTGTTAGTGGGGAGGAGGAGAGGGCGGTGATGAGGTATGCGGTGGTGCGCTTTAGTTCGTGCCAGTGCTTAGTGAAGGTGAGGGGGGTGTTGAGCTCGACCCCGAGGACGCGGTATGTGTCCGAGGGGCCGATGGAAGGGATGGGGGCACGGTTTGAGTTGATGGTGATGAATTGTGATTGGAGGCGGGATGCAAGTAGGGTGATGTTGGCAAGGGAGAGGGCGTTGCCTGAGCGCCAAAGGGCGCCGGTAATGCAGCATTTTCGGACGTTGACAGTCATACATGTGTATGCGCTGAAGAGGGAGAGTTTCCGGAGCAGGATGGACATGTTGGGGGTTGAGCCTCTGGCGAGGCTGAGGTCGTCGGCGAAGCCGTGGCCGGGGTAGGTAGTTGTGGGTTTTGTGGGGTCAACGTTAGTGGTAGGGGGCCCCGGGCTGTACCCCCGGCTGCCCACCGTGAGCCAGCGGAGGAAGGGTTCAATGAAGAGGGAGAAGAGGAAGGGGGAGAGGGTGTCCCCCTGCAGGGTGCCACGATTTATGTTGATGGAGGGGGTGGGGCCGTACGGGGTAATGTAGTCGGTGGAAGAGACGACGTAGAGGTGTTCGCAGGAGGCGCCCGCCGGCGGCGCAGCGGCGGCGGCCCCGGAGAGGGGTGCGCTCGCAGGCCCGTCGGCACCTACCTCTACCTCCACGCGGTGGGCGCTGGTAACCCCATAGCCGTGCCATGCCTGGCACGGTAGGGGGCTGAACGAGGTACCGACATATGCGATCCGAGGGATCAGCAGCTGTCGGGAAGCCCTGTACGGAGGGTTTTGGAAAAACATAATATCAGTACACCGGCACAGGGATCTCCCGCTCGGCTAGTCCGATATGTCTTTTCCGCGACTAAATATTCGCAGATACTCTCCCGACGATGGGGCGGGGGCGGCGTTTGCGAAATATTTTTTGGCGAAGAGGGGTACGGACGGATCAGCGGAGGGACGAAGGTGTTGGAGCTGGCGGCGGACAACTGGGAAGCAGCGCTAGGGACGGCGCTCGCTAGCAGCCGCCAGCCCTGCGAGAGCCTTAGGTCTCCCCTTGGGGCGAGGCTTGTTGCTACGCAGGTAGGAGGTTGGTCGCAGCCGGAGGAGCGGCACGGTCTGGCGGCGGCGGTCATTAGGATCGCCCGCCGCCGGAAAAGCCCGGTACGGGGGGTTTTTGGAAAAATTCCCGTACCCACCATCTTTTGAGGACCGGCGACTCGATCCCTGTGTTCTTCCAACCCCTTCCCTAGTCGGTACCCGGCTATCGATAGGCTGCCTCACGCAGTGTGCCTAGGGTTGTCGTAACGGCACACTGCGCGTAAAGGCGGCCCCCTAACAACGTAAACCACCGGGGGAGGGTACGGACGGCCACAGCGCGATTAGATAGGTGTTGGAAACAGACGGAACAAGGACAGGGGACAGTAGAAACTCTGGCTCGGGGGCATGAGAGCCAGCCGGACACCGTCTGCAGCCTAGGTATTTTCTCTTCTCAGCCCCCGAAGGAGGAGAGATAACTCGGCTAGGTGGCGAGCTGCGTCGAGAGGAGCGGCTAATACCTCGGGCGGGGTTGGGCACGGATCGAGGCGGGACCGACGACGACCTATGCGAGGGGGGTTTTTCACCTGCCTTTCCCCCCAAGCTCCGGCACGACCGGAGTCGCACATGAGCCGAGGTCAGGCAGGTTCGCCTCGACGAGCTCAAGCTGAATAGCCTTGTTGATCAGCGACCCCGCAGCGGCTGGAGCAGGCCGCGTATCGTGGAGACTAGCGACATTTTTATTTCATACTGTATCCAAAAACATTTACGTATAGATCAGAAAATAATAAATACCTAGATACGGGTATGTTTTAGACGGTATCGTTACTGCCATTGGAGAGATTGGGATTAGTGGTTCAACGGTCTACCTCACACTTCTAAGTCCAGCTAGGCACAGCATAAGGATGGGCCCAGAGACTCCAGCCGGTTTTACTGGTATTGGAGTAAAAGATTTCAATTTCAATTTCAATGTTCGCAGGTGTCGACAAAGGTGGGAGGCATACCGAGTTGGCGCATGTGTTTAAACACGATGCGGGGGTCGGCGGCATTGAAGGCGCCCTTGAAGTCGGCATACATGACGTAGAAGTCCTTGTGGTAGAGCTTGGCGTCCTCCATCATCATGATGATGGAGGACAGAGCATCGTGGATGTTGCGGTGTTTCCGGAATCCATCGTGCTGGTCGCCAAGGATGCCGTGGGTTTCTGCGTAATATGAGCATGCATCTTTCATTAGTGCGGTCCACAGCTTGAGGAGGTTGTTCATGAGGGCTATGGGGCGGTAGTTATCGAGGAGGGTTGGGTCACCTTTCTCATGAAGGAGGCAGGTGGTGCTATGGCACCATTCATGGGGAGTATATGCCTTGTGGGCAACGAGGGAGAGGAGAGAGAATAGGGCGGAGCGGGTCGCCGGGGGTAGGAACTTTATGATTTCGTTAGGGATGCCGTCGGGGCCGGGGGCTTTGCCCGTGCCGAGCGAGTTAATAGTTTTATTATCGAATGTGTCGCTGGTTATCATGTCGGCGAGTGTGAGGGCAGAGTCCCCGCGGGGCTCGATGACGAATCGGTCGGGGTTGTCCGGGTGTTCCCACGGAGGGATGGGAAGTTCGGGTGGTGTGGCGTGGGTGAGTTCGGTGTCGAAGTGTGAGTGGATTGCCGCGAGGACTGCGGTGGGGGAGGTTGCGATTGTCTGGTCGGGTCGAGTGATTCTATGGAGGGTCGAGGTTGTACGGCTACGGGAGAGGAGGCCGCTTTTAATTTTAAATAGGCGGTGGGAGGATTGAGGATTAGCGTCATAGGCGCTATTGGCGCGGGATTTTATTTTTTCCAATTTATTCTTGGTGGCGGTGTGGAGGAGGTGGCGGATGCGTTCTTGGCACTTATGTTTGATGGTATCGGAGTCTATATAGTCGGTCGATTGGAGGAGAGATTGGGCGCGGGGGAGGAGGCCGCGGTTGGTGCTGCAGCGGCGGAATTTTTGAATGAGTTTGCGGGATATTTTTAGAGAGCCAAGAGGGGTCCGGGGATGTGTTGGGGGGTCGAGGTTTCTTCGGGGGGAGGAAGGGCCAGATGGTGGCGGCGTGGTCCATGTGGTTGGAGAGGAGGGTAGTGAATTGCGAGGCGAGAGTGTCTAGGGTGTCGGTGGAGGCCGTGGATGAGGGTGTGTTGAGTATTGCAGCATGGAGGATGGCAGTCTGGTTGATGAGGGAGGGTGTAATGTATTGGTATTCTTTTATGTGGTTTTGTGTGAGGAGGAGTTTGGAGGTGAATTTGCGGGTGGTGTGTGGTGTGTGTGAGGGGTCTTTCGGCGTTGGGGCATGAGCGATGAGGGTGAAGGGGAGTGGGATGACGAGGTGGATGGCCGAGTGGTCGGTGAAGTGTGTAGGAGAGGGGAAGACCGATATGGCGGTAGGGGAGGGGGTGAGAGGCAAGGGGGTGTGGAGAGCCAATGGTCGAGGCAGCCACTGCTGCGGGGGAAGGTGGGTACGGGGGGGTGAAGGGGTTGAAGGTGGGCGATGAGTAGGGAGGTGAGGGCGGGGTTGCCGGTACCTTGGTTCTGCGTACAAGCGGGTCAGTTGGGGGGTGTGTAGTTGTGGCATGTAGACACCAAGAGGAGGTAAGGGGTGCCTGCGTGTGGAGTGAGGGATAGGCTAGCGATGTGGGGGGTGAGGTGGGGTGGCGGGGGTAATACAGAGGCGGAGTGAAATGAGGGTTTACGACCGCGAAGAGGACGCATGCGTGGGGTTGGGGCACATGTGAGTGATGCGGTCGAGCACTTTTAAGAAGATATTGGGGGAGGGCGACACGCCAGTGAGATTTGTGGGTCGCGTGGTTGGTTTCGGTGAGGATTAGGACGTCCGGATGGTGGGTGGTTGTAAGATGCTCGACGTCGATTATGGATGTGTGGAGGCCGCGGGTGTTGAGGTTGATGATGTGGACGGGTTGGGCGATATGGTGTGGGAGGATTGGTGAGGGGAGGCGGGCGGGAGAGTGGGGAGAGTCGTCATGGGGGTTGATGGTGGGGGCGGGGGCGGAGGTGGGGGGGAGAGTTGGGGGAGTAGGGGGCCGGGGGTGTGGGCGGGTCGGCGGGGAGGGGTGGAGGGGTTGGAAGGGAGGTGGGGGGGGAGTGGGCAAGGGGGGATGGAGAGTGATAAGGAGTTGGGAACGCCCGACAGGGAGGGGAGTGGAGCGGATTGTGTGGTGCCAAAGAAGTGAATGGAGGGAGTAGACAATGGTACGAAGGTCGAAGGGGGGGTTGTAATAATGGTCGGGGGGTGCTGTGAGGATGAAGTAGGTGTGGAGGAGGACGTGGGTTCCGCACGACCACGCGTGTGACGTATCGTTTTGGCGTGGGGGGGTTGAACGTGCGGAGCGTACCAATGGGAGGAGAGGGGTGGCGTTCCAAGAGGCGAGGAGTGAGAGGGACCGAGTGACGAGGTTGGGTGGGGGGGGTGGAGGGAGTCAATCAAGGTAGATGAGGTGTGGGTGAGGTGGAGGAGACCAAAGTGGGAGTGTTGCCAAGTGAGGACGATAAGGGAGTGGTTGGGTGTGCAAGGGTGAGGGGGCGAGCCTCTGTTAGAGAGGTGAGTCCACTGGCTAGGGTAGACCATATGGTTGTGAAAGTTATCAACTTCGTTATTGGTGATTACGGTGTAGGATTCACAGGTGGTGGAGTGTAGTTTAGCGAGGGAGGTAGCTATGGAGTAAAGGTTGGTTAGTTCTTGGTAACGTCCCCACTGGGAGCGCACCGCGGAGGAGTCGAGGTTGCCGATGGGGATGGGGAGGCCATATTCAAGGTTTAAGTCAAAGAGGTCGTTGTGTAATTTGATGGTGCAAGTTTGGGGGTTGAAATGAGGCGGGAGCGAGGCCGAATGCGGAGTAGGTACTATATGCTGTCGGATGTCAGGTAGGGAGGTTGGGGGGGGGGGGGGGGGGGGGGGGGGGGGGGGGGGTTGCGGGGTCTAACCTCCGGGCTGTTTGGCCCATCCGATGTGGAGTTACGGATGATAAGCGGCCTTGCCGGGCGAGGCTTGTGGAGGGCGAGGGTGTGAGGCTCCGGAGGGTCCGTTCTTCGAGGTCTTGCGCATGTCGGCGAGTAGAAGCTCCTTGGAACGGGTGGTCGTTCGGAGCTTAAGAGGGAGCGGTAAGTGTAGGGATGGCGGTAAGAGTAGGAGAGGGTAGGGGAGGGGGAAGAGAGAAATTGTAATCAAGTTGAGGTAGGTGTTAGGGCGATGGCGAGAGGGGGGAGCTGCGGTGACAGAGGGGGCTGTCGTTATCGTATCAAATATGCTTCGGGGCTTCCGAGAGAAGCCTCGGAGCATGCCTAAAGGAAGTGGGGACTGTAGGGGCGGGGGAATACATGTATCGCTGAGAACGTTACGGGTACGTGACTGCAAGAATGTGTCTGTAAGGGACGGGCGATATTTCCGGGGCAGGTAGATACGCGGGGGGGCGGCGGTGATCGGTTAATCATTCGGGTAGAGCAAGTCGGGCGGGCTAGTTTCAACAGGGGGAGAACTGTCATTATCGCAGCGATGGGCGAGTTGGGTAGAGCATGGAGTGTGTAAAAGGAGGGAGGGAGAACGAGTGCGCTAGGGTCTAGAGTGAGGTAATCGCAGGTAAGCGCGAGGGTCTGTTGAGTTTGGCGGGTTAGGTGGGCTACCATGTAAATAAAAAGAAAATAAAAAAGCGGAGAAGCACAGCTCTTGGAGCGAGCGGTGGAGAGAGCGAAGGAGCAAGGGGAGGACAACCGTCGACATAAGGGTTAGGTAGGAGGGAAGAGGTGAGCGGGGCATTGGTGTCCGCTGATGGCATCGGGTGAGGAGAGCGGAAGTCGTCGGCGAACGGATCGTGTCGGTCGGCGAGCGGCGAGTTCGGGCGAGAGGGAGCGTACAAGGCACGGGCCGGCGTGACATGCAAGGCAACATGTGCAGCTCCGAACATACTAGTGTAATTGTGGGGTAAGATGGTAGCATGAGAGGGAGGGGGATGTCGGGGGGTACTGATCAGGGCGCTGGTTAATGCAGGGGCAAGAATCATGCTTGTAAAATATTTTTCTACTCGGAATAAAGAAAACGACTTTCGAGTTTTAGGATGTTGCATTAGTGGTCGAACTTTACAGCACTGTGGTTGAGAAGCACTAAGGTGAGGAAAAGGTATCAATTTTAGTGCGTTGTTAACGAGTGTATTAGCGTAGGCAAACGGGAGGGGACGGGGGGTGCTAGACTAGTC
Organism: Tetraselmis chui; assembly: GCA_026401115.1. Taxonomy (NCBI): domain Eukaryota; kingdom Viridiplantae; phylum Chlorophyta; class Chlorodendrophyceae; order Chlorodendrales; family Chlorodendraceae; genus Tetraselmis; species Tetraselmis chui. The sequence goes on from JAPMLY010000658.1 coordinate 42,559, forward strand.
CTGACTGTGGGACGGAGCGGGACGATCGCACCCGTACGGGTCGTCTGTGCGGATCGATAAGTCAGCGGCCAGTCCTAGGTCAGTGGTTGACCTGGGGGCGGCGAGGAACAAAGGCGTATGGAGTCCTCTGACATGTGAAGGTTCCAAAGCCGTGCCCAAATCTTGGGCGGCTGGGGGTGGTTGGGGTAAAGAGTTGAGTGGAGCGAGCCGACGTCCCGCGTGACAGCTCCGGAGGTTGTAGTGGTCCGCGGTGGGCGCATGCGCGGGCCGATCCCGCAATAGCACATGTCTTTACGTGGGAGGGTGGTTAGAGTTTGAAGACATATGACCAAGTTGGGTTTTAAAGTCGGGTTTGTAGTGTGGATTCGAGGTGGGGTCGTAGTGGGTTGCGTGTGTTGGCGGCATACGAACAAGTCTGATGGGACCTAGGTTTGGTAAATGTTGGCGGCGGACGTGAACGTCCGGACGCTCGGAGGGGCGCGGTGTGGTGCGCCGGTCCCGTGGAGGGGGTTTTTTTGTAAGCGATGGCGGATTGTGAGGGTCCGCAATACTGTGGTTCGTATGTATTTTGATTTCGAAGTGGGTGGCGCGAGGGGTGTCGGGGGGGCATAATTCGAATTTTGGAAAGCTGCGCCTTGCGGTGTGTACTGTCTGGTGCTTCTACGGATCCACTGACTTGGGTGAGCTAGGCTCGGTTGGGAAGAGGTGGACGGTGCATGTTGTTCAACGGGCCCTATGTCCACCAGTATGTTGCTCACTGGGAGGCCATGCCCATAGCGAAGACGGTCGGCGTTGCTCATTCGAGCTACCGACCCATCCTTGTTTTGAGGTTCAGTAGTACTTTAGTCGTACTATGGAATTTACTAGTGTCTTTTGTGACGGTAGGATACGTTTTTTGCTTGCTTTCCCAAAACATCACCCGTGCATGCGGCGTGAACTTCCGTGCTCTATTCACACACCCGCAAACCAAACCTCGCGCATTGAACACGGCACCCACGCCTCCAAACCCCCTCCAAAAAGCCCCCAAAAATACGCTTATGTGGAACACGGAGTAATATGCAGCTTGGTATGAGGGCTTGAGCAATACCTAAGCGTGGCGCTCAGAACGACGTGTGTAGTTAAAACAATTTCATGAGAATTTATAGGCTTAATTCGACAAACTCCACCGACAACGCCCGCTTTAAGCTGAGGTGTAACGACTCTGGATGACGGCTTACTGCTTCTTTCTCGGCTCTCCTACAATTGGGTGGTACTCGAGTATCGTCGTGCTTGACGTGGTGAGAGGAGAGCGTGTTCTTGACTAGCTTATGTTTAACATAATGCATGTCCGGACGTCCTTACAACACAAGATGCTCGCGTGCGCGGGGATTCCGAAGACGAAGTCCACATGGAGCCGACCATGTATGGACGGTTAGGGACTACTATGTCGCTATGACCACATCGGTGTCCCGAAGGCATGGTACACCGGACGGAGACGACGGCGACAACGAACCCATGTGGTCGTTAGAACTCGCTTCGTCGTGGGCGCGCGTAGATGCCGCGTGCGGTTCTCACGCTCTCGCCGAGTCCGTACCCTTGATAACCACAGCCTTGGCGATGCTCCCCCCGCAACGTCCAACGGTGGCTCGCGCCGGCTGCGTAGCCGAAGCCCGATTTAACAACGAGTAGATTACTCGGTCCCTTGATGGCCTACCCTCGCTCGTACCCCTTTGTACGTTTGCCACGGACATCTTTCCAAAGCTACAAGCCGACATAAATGAGCGCGTCAACTTGCTTCGCTTCGCTAAGCTCGCTCCAACGTTTTCCAACCGCGCTCGGCCGGAGTCAAGGCGTATTGTATCTCGTCTCGGCCACGGCGCCCTTGCGTTTTTGGCTTCGAACCCGCCTACTTCGGGTCGCCTCGGCGAGCTCCGTGACAAGTTCCCTGAGCACTACGACGCAGTCTTCCGCGTCGCGGTCGGTCGCATCTTCGGCCTACCCTCATCCCGCATCCTCTCTACTCTACGCTCCCCCATTGCTTGTGCTTCTTGCCATCTCTCGGTTCAAGGTATGCGGGGCGCGTTCGTCGGCGGGTGTTGACATGTCGGACGATGCGTGGGCCACTGCTTTTGCGGACCACTTGGCTCGATGCGGCGGAGATGCTTCGGTCCACACCGCTCACTCTTGGTTAGTGACGGCCCTTGCGGAAATCATCTCCGAGGTTCATGGCGCACTCGGGGTTGGCGTCGAGGTTCTCACACATCCCACGATGTTAGTTCAACTCCCCAACAGCAACGACGGTCTCCCCGCGAATGTGGGTGTCTTGCACTATCACGGCATCCGAGGCTCAAAACTTGCCCTTGATGCCGTAGTTTCCGGTTTGTTCGGCGTTAAAGCCCCCCGTCACCCGAAGTTGCTCTCCGCCATGATGAGAAGACCAAGTTCGAGAAGTACTCGGAGGGGGTGAGGAGTCGCCCCGACATCCGTTTCATTCCCTTTGCAGTCACGGAATTTGGTACTCTTGGCGGCCATGCCACGGCTTCCTTGGCGGAGCTAGCCAAGCAGGCAGCCGCATATAAGGCGATGCATGTGGGCAAGTTGTTGGCCTCTTGGCGTCGAAAGGTCTCTCTCGCCGTCCATGTTTCTCACGCGGACAACGTCTTGCGCGGTTTGTCCGCCGCTGCGGACGGCGTGGAGGCTGCTTCTTCCTCGGCTGCGATGCCTTCTCCTGCCACGGCGCTCTTCACCCGCGCCATGGGCCGCAAGCGTCCCCGTGCGTCCTCGAACGGCGCGTGAGGCGCCGCTTGTCGCCTCCACGTGTTGCATTCTCGGCGTGGTCTAGGAGTTTCCTTAGTTTAATTTGCTAGGTTTGTGCACAATGTAGTGCTTTCCCTTTGCCGTGCTTTGGATTCCGTGATCCTCTTGTCACTCTTGCCCTTTTGTTTCCCCTACCACTTTCCCTGTCCGTGCTCATCTTGTTCGTCTTGTAATCAATTAATTTTGTCCGGACGTTTGTAGAGGAGTGTATAAATAAGGGCGGGCGTTACGAGCCATGAAGCATGCCGCCTTGATTGGCCGCCCTATCTTGATGCGTTTGTCCGCGCCGCCTGCTCACATGAAATAGCGATATACCTGTCCTATATATAATTTTTCAGGCTGCACGCACTGTGAGGAAACTCTCGTGCAGGATCAGGGTCAAACTCCTGTGGCACCGTCTGTTCGGCTCAGGTCCACAGGCAGCGGCTTTGGAGACCACAGTTACTGCAAGGTGCGTGGGATTCAATAGTGTCGGAGAGGGTACTTCTACGATCGCCATCCTGTGGAGCCGTCCATTAACCGGCTCTCGTCGGAACTCGAAAATGGCGGGCTAACGCTTAGCCCCCGCCCACACTCGATAGTCGTTGGCGCTCCCCTGTGTGTCGTCGCCCCTTCACAAGCACCATTATCTACCTTCAGCTCTCAGCCCGTATGTGTGAATCAGCACCTAAGAGTCTCTATCTGAATAACTTAATATGTTGTTTGGCTCATGGGTGGGTCTGAACTCCTTTCGAGTGCGGTACCGCCGCCGTCCCCCGGCCTCGAAGCCGCCCCGTCGTTTGAATTTCAGTCGCGCCTCGTGTATCACACTGCACTTCTCCTACCACTCCTCAGGATCCTTTGGCATGAGTAACAATGGGTATACCTAATCGATTAGTTGGGAAAAGCCATGACTTTTGTGTTTGGATGTTGTTGGGGTGGTTCTCTTCCGGCTCTTTTCGTTCTCCGGCCCGTTTGAATCCGCTTCCATTTTTCTCCGACCAAGACGAGCCTTGCCAATGCCGCCCCTACGTCCCCCCCTCTTTCCATCAGCTCCCCTTGTTTGCTACTTCCGCCGTTACATCATACCCAGACCGCACACTGAGAATCCGCCCTTCTATGCGACGTAGGGAGAGAGTGAGCGCTGAGATGGCGGACTTCGAGGGCGGCGAGTTGGTGGTGACGGGGGGCACTGACTGGGCACACGTCGGCCGGACTGGAGGGAAGAAAACGCCACAGGAGAAGCAGGTGGAGGCGGAGAGGGCACTACTTTACCCCAACCTGGACACCCCCCATCGCGTAAAGAACCTTCTCGGAATCAAAATCAGGCACTTGCCCTCCAGTGCCCCCCGCCGCTGCCGCTGCCCCCCGTTCGCCCTTTTGCTCGGCTATGATCTGTAGTCTTTGTATCGCGATGTTGTGCTAACTCGGTGAATGTTTGTTCTTTCGGGTTTTGTTCAGATTTGTGGCGTCAGGCTCCGCGGCTTGCCATAGCATAATTGCCGATATGGGCGGCACGTGCTACACGTGGGGACGGAACGAGAAGGGCCAGCTGGGGCACGGGGACCTTAAGGTCCGTAACATGCCGACGGTCGTTAAAGGGCTGGCGGGGAAGCAGATAGTGGGCGCGTCGGCGGGGAAGCACCACTCTGTCGTGCTCGCGTCCGACGGAACCTGCTATTCTTTTGGTTCGAACCACTACGGCCAGCTGGCCATTGGGTCCTGCAAGTCCAGCTCGAAGGACGAGGAGCTGAAGAAAGCGCCGGTGTTATGTACCGTGCCCAAGTGCGACAAGGTGGCCTGCGGTGCGGAGTTTACCATGTTTTTGTGCGACGGCGAACTATTTTCTTGCGGTCTGCCTCAGTACGGGCAACTCGGCAACGGTACCACTGGCGAGTACAACACCAGCGCCTCCTCCATCAAGATGGCCTTCTCCCCACATCCCCTCGCCAAGCGCATCCTCGGCCCGCTTACCTCCCAAAAGGTCGTCAACGTCGCGTGCGGCCACAACCACACGTGCTGTAGCGACACAGAAGGAAATGTTTACACTTGGGGTTTTGGCGGGTACAGTCCCTCTCCCACCCATTCCCTTCTAGCCATTTACTCTTGTCCTACGCTAGCGTTACTGCCGTGCAACTGAGTATGAGCACGTTTTTGCTGATTAAGGTTTGGCCGGTTGGGCCATAACGTGCAGCAAGACGAGGTCGCCCCGCGTAAGGTGGATGTCTTCAATGGGCGCGTGAAAGCGGCTGAAAATCCGGTCATTGCCTGTGGCTCCGTCACCACCTTCATCACCACCAATCTGCAGGGTATGATGTACAGCTGGGGCCGCATGAAGGCTTCAGGAGATAACACTATGTACCCCAAATCCTTCGATGACCTCTGCGGATGGGACATCCGAGCAATGGCGTGCGGAAACCTCACTTACGCGGTCGCATCTGCCGAGAGCGCCATCACATGGGGACAGGCCCAGAACCTGGAGTTAGGCTACGGCCCAGCTGGGCGCAAGACCGCAGCTGTACCTGATAAGTGCCTGGCGCTAGAGGGTTTTGTGACGGAGGATGTGGCTGCGGGGTACGGGCACATTATGTTTTTGGTTAACGGCAATGAGAGCGCGCTAGAGAAGCTGCCTGTTTGGGAGAACACCATTGTGGAGGAGGAGACTGTCAAGGTGGGCAAGGGAGGCGCGGGGGCCAAGCGTAAGGCGGAGCCTGCTCGGGGTGGGAAGACTGCCCGGGGCCGGGGCCGCGGGAAGAAGTGAGGCGAGATCACATTTTGCTTTCCTGCCTTCCTCTCGGCATGGTCGAGGCGGCATTGGTAGAGACTGGGAGTGTGTGTGTATGGGGTGGAAAAGGTGACTGCAGGTCCTGCAGAGCGGCCTGTGCCGGCTCTGAAATATCAATCGCCCCTCTTCATAATTAGTAGCATTGAGCGAATTGTTGCAGACGGTGGTGGGGGCTTTGGTAGGATCATTCCATCGCTTCCCCTCCGCTGTTAAGAGCTGCTTTATTGTGTACACCAACCCATCGGGTGTATGCTGACTTTACTGCCTCATCTCGTCTATGAGCAATACACTTCAGCATGGGAAGATGGGTGATGATTTCCGGATTAATTACAATCGACTAGTGCCGGATTACATGAAGGCATTATTGTATTAGGACGCTTTCGAAATGACGTCCGATCGTTCAGACGTTGTGTCACATGGGGGACCGCGATTCTTTAGTGCAAGCATTTCGCAATCTACGAATGTAAGGAAGAAGAAACGAATCTGTGACTATGAATTTGAATGATGCTTGCGTGCAAATTGGTATGCTTATTATTAATCCTGACTGCAGATCCGTTGTCAGCCGCTCTCATGAACGGTTCTTGGGTTCAATTATATGAGGATTCATGCAGTTAGCGATCAACGCGCATGAGCATAGCTTCCTGCTTTGGGGGTACGTAGGCATTGGAGACCACCGAGTATTGCAACCTGGGCGTCTCCTTCCCCCCTTGATTGTCTGCCCCGAGGTTAAACAGGTCGTCCAAGTTGACAGAGGCGGCCACATCCGGGCCATAGTCTTCAAACGTGGTGTTTGGGATGAACATGACGCCAGAGTGGTTGCCACTGCCATCCATGCCACCAGCCTTGAGGCGCTGAAAATTGCAGCAGCTGAAGGGTTTGCAGCATTTATTGAAGTAGCAACACATACAGAGGGAGACGAGGCCGAGCACCAACAGGACAGGCAGAACGACGGCGGTGGCAAGGGCGACTGTGCCAAGCTTGAAACAGCAGCTGCTTTCACATATAGACCATTTCACCCACCAAGTCGGCTGCTGGCTGTAACAGCAGCCGTTCTCGTTGCAGCTGCATTGCGCGTAGTCGGCATACTCCGGCATTGTGCACCCCATCTCCTCAACGTAGTCCGCCAGTTGCTCCGTCGACATCCCCTCCGTGTCGGTGCCACGTTCCAGCACTAGAACTTTTTGCGCCGACGTAACGTGTAAATCCAGCACAAACATTGCAATGATGCTGAGACCTGCGAACAGGATATGTGGTGCCCGCATCGCCGCAGTGGCTACACGGTTGGAGCGGCGCCATTCCATTTTGCGACGACAATCTGACAATATATTGAAACGGGCCGACTGGGAGGGTGGCGGGAGCTCGAGATTCAGAAGCCGAAGCTTTGGTCTCTATGTAAAGTATGCGGCAAGATAAGCTGTCGCGGGAGACCAAAAAATGGAACTACTGGTCGGGTGGCGTATTCGGATCCTTGTCTGTGGTTGACACTATGCCGTTGCTGCCTGCGATAAGTACCGACTTGTGCAGTCAGTGCAATATTCGACCTCGGCTCGAACAACGCCCCGCCCTCGACCGCCTTGTACACCTACCGTCGACCAATGGACCAAACGCGACGCAGCAGATTAATGGGGATTTTGAACACGAGTAGTGGCTGTGATGAATGTGTTGCACAGCATGAGCGAGGTCGGCTGCGGGGAGTGCGTTAAATGCGTTAGGGGCCCAATCATCATCAGCACTATCTGTCGCTCGACGCGCCGCGTTGGTCGTTGGCTGCGTCTAACTGCTCGGGCAAGGTGGTTGCCCTGCAGGTGAGACGCGCCGATATTAACGGTAACAGTAACCGCTAGAGTTACTGTCCCGTACACATGATATTGGATATGCAAACCTCTAGATTCAAATCAATCTGACCATTTACCCTAGGGCACGTTTTGCCAGTAACCTAAAGCCAAAGGCTTGCACAGCCAGAATTAGTGTTGCGGGGGGGACGGAGTGAGCCAGCCGAAGAACCGCCAAGCAGCAGGTGATGGGGTCATGGTTGGGTCAATATAATTGCCTTCGGTCACAGAGTTGTTCTTGGCCCAGCCACCCATAAATTTGATTACGGGGAGGGGCGCGCCGATGCAGCTGGCAGCGGACGCCGCGCCTTTTCGTAGGCTGTGCGACGTCCATTTAAAGCCGGCGGGCGCGGACGAGTGGACTGTGAGGAGGGCGAGGGAGAGCCAGGTGGAGATGGTGGACGCGGCACCCCAATCGGCGGAGGGTTCTGCAGGTGAGAAACTCCAGAAAGCGAGCGGGGGTGGCTTGCTGTAGAATTTATTGCAGAATGTAGTTCGCTGTTCCGTGTAATAGTCGAGCAGGTCTGCCAGGACGGGGTTGGCGGAGATAGGGATAGCGAGAACCTGTTTTTCGCTGGCGTCGCGGCGCTGGTCGCCTTTAGATTTCCTTATGAACAGGCAGATTTGCTGCGAAGGTCTGTCGACGATTAGGTCGCCTGTTTGGCAACGGGCGCCAGTTTCGGCCCGGCAGAAAAAGGTGTAATTGACGCACACCGCGAGGCAAGCTCGAAAACGTTGCAGTTGGGAGAGCGCTGCGGGTGTCCACGGAAGGGTGAGGTGCAGCGTGTCGGCGGCCTGTAAGATGTTGAGGGCGACGGGCGCGGGTAGAGGAAGGCGCGTGGTGGCGGGGATGAGGCGGTGCTGCAGCATTTCGAGGCCACGCCGGGCGTCCGCCAGCAGGTCGCCCACCGCAATAGGTTGGCGCTCGTGGTCTCGAAATAACTTGTTAACAGCAGAGAAGTAGGGTTGCACGGAGCTTGCGGCGACCGTGCCGAGCAGGGCTAGCCACGCGGTGTAGCGTACCATGGTAGCGGGAGTGGCCTGCAGGGGGCGATATTTTCCTGTGTGCAAAAAATAAAAAATTGCCGCAGCGCGCTGTCGTAGTTGGAGTACGTCGAGGGCGCTAGGGAGTTGCTGAGTAGAGCGACCGCCGTAACCCCCAGCTTGTCGGTTCCTAGGAGGTCTCGGAAAGTTTCAGCCAGATTGGCGGACCAGGGCGCCGGTGCTGCTTCGAGGCGTAGGCCGTAGCGCGGCTGTCATGTACGCAGAGGCGGCACGCGCTGTACAGGGGCGTTAAATTGTACCGGGCGAAGCGCCCGCCCAATCGCTCCGCGTCGGGTGTAGAGCCACGAAGGGGTTAGACACGAAAGGCCACGACGCTCCACGCGGGAGGTCCGACCCCCTCGGGCTTGCCGCGCCTGCCGGGAAAGAATAGGTCGCGTGTCGCCGGGAAGTGTAGCGTTTCGGTGGCCAATCGAGCGAACGCGTGGTACCACGGTTTGTTGGGCCAAAAGGGGGCGATGACCGTGGCCGAGGCTTGAGCTTGGGCGAGTTTGGCGGCGAGGGCAGGGAGGGCAGACCAGGGCGGGTTGCAGTAGTTGTTTTCTCTGCGCCACGCGTCGTCGGATATGCGGAGGCTGTCGACGTCCTCGCACCGTGGGTCGCGCCAGCGGGCGTTGAAGCGGGGGAGCTGCGCGTTGAGCATAGACGCGAAACGGTCGATCGTGTGAGGCCCCCACCGGCGTTGCAGGTGGGTGAAAATACGGGGGTTGAGCTGCCAGTCCTCGTAGTCCAACTCGCGGCTTAGCTTGTCGGCCCATATGTTGGCCGCCGAGCGGATGTAGCGCGGCCGGATGTTGATATCGTTGCTGTCGAGGAGGTACCATAGGCGACGGAGTTCGGCCATCATGGCGGGCGAGCGCGAGGTGAGCTTGGTGAGGGCGGCGACTACCGCCGTGTTGTCCTCGTGTAGGAGGACTTGCCGGCCTCGGAGTTGGGGTAGAAAGGATTCCACCGCGTGTCTCACCGCTCGAAGTTCCTTCCACGTAATGTGTTGATGGCGGTCGGTAGCGCTCCAAAAGCCCCGGGCTTGATAGTTGGAGTCCTCGTTTAGAACGGCACCCCAACCGTAGGCGCTCGAGTCGGCGTGGAGGTAGGCGGTCTCGATAGGCTTGTAGATGGACCGGCCGTTGTGTTGAGTGGGGACCGTGCGCCACCACTCGAGGTCTCGGCGTAATTGGTGAGTGAGGCGGACGCGTCCGCCCCACCCAACCCGTGTGGCTAACACGTCGTGGAGTTCGCGCAAAAAGAAGCGCGCGGGGGCGATTGCGAGGTAGAGGAACTGTGCTTTTCCGGCGAAAGCCGCAAGGTGGCGTGTAGGAAGCCATCGGGCGTTGGAAGCGGCTCGTCCGAGTAGGGAAGAGGCTTGTTGCGCGAGCTGGTGGAGTTTTGTGGGCGGGGCGCGAAATATGCCGTGTTGGAGGTCCACCGTCAATCACAAATGGTCGCCCACTTGAGTCGGTGTCCAAACGCCTTTCTTGGGGTTGCGTTCGAGGCCGAGGGTGTCGAGGAGGGCTTGGACGCGCTGTCGCAGTAGGAGGGCGTCCGCGTAGGAGTCGGCGAGGAACAGGAAGTCGTCCATGTAGGGGAGTAGTCGGGTCCCACGCCATCGCGCATTTCGGAGGAAGCGCTTTGTAGGGCGGGGACTGTGGGGGGAAGTAGCCGCCGGCATCGGTTGCGGGGGGCGTCGCAGGTGGTTTGTGAACACCTGAGTTAGCTTGCAAAAGTAGTAAGCCGAACCCGACCAGCCCATGGGAAGGCATGCTAGGCGCCATAGCGTGCCGCGGTAGTTGACCGTGAAGAAGTCTCGGTCTTCCTCCCGGATGCCAAGGGTGTAGTACCCGTCGGCAAGGTCGAGGGAGACGAAATAGTCGCCCGGACGCGAGAGGTGACGTAGGTGCTTGAGTGTCTCGCATGTCATGGTGAAGGTCGAGCAATAACGGTTGAGTTCTCGAAGGTCGATAATCAAGCGCCATTGGTTGCACCCGGGTTTTGGAACTAGAAACATCCGGGAAACGTAGCGAGGGTTGTCCGCCCGCTCCCAAGCACCGCAAGCTTCGAAGCGGGGAAGCTCCGAGTTTAGAAACTCGAGTTGGGCCGGCGTCGCGTCGAGCATAGAGATGCCGTGGTTGAAGGGCTTGGGGCGTAGGCCGTGTTTGAATTTTACGCGGACGCCATGGCGGATCCAGTTTAGGACTTGGCCGCTCGCGCCGATGCGCTCCCACTCCCGCCATCTTCGACGCACGCGGTGGCGCATGTAGGAAGACGTCGGGGAGCAGGAATCGGCGCGGCGGGCCACACCGTCATTTCTTGGTCGAGGGTTTAGCCGGGTCGGTCGGCTTGGGTGGCGGGGTGGCGCGGGCTGCCGCTGCTGCTGCTGCTGCGGCTTTGCGTTTGTCGGCGGCGGCCCTGCGGGCTCGAGCGTCGGGGCCGGGAGGCCTGTCCGGGGTGACTTTTGCGAAGGCAGCGCCGGCGGCGGCCTTGCTGGCGGCGTGTAGGCTGACTTCCAGCGTGCAATCGACGAACGCTTGGCGAAGCGCGTCCAATGTGCCGGAGACCGCGGTAGGGCGCGGTCGGCAAAAGCGTTCGTGGGCCAGTTCGGCAAAGACGCGGTCCGCATCCGTGCTCGTTTGTCCGCCCTTGGTGAGGCGGAGGAAGCCCAATCTAGTACGGGCGGCCTCCTCCGTCGCCATGTGGGTGCGATGACCCGCTCGGATGAGGGTAATCGCTGCCGCCTGCTCTGTCGGTAGAGGTGTGCCGTGCGACAGCGTGTCCAGAGCCTCGCCAATTGCCGCGTTGGCGCAGCTGTCGAAGAAGGCATAGCACCCGATGTGTAGGTACTCGTCGTAGGCAGCCTGGGTGCGTTTGTCGCTTAAAGCGCGGGCGGTGTCGTCTGTGAGAGTCCACAGACGTGGCTCTTCGACGTCGCGAGGGGGACGTTCGAGGCCGGCTGGATTGACTTCGCCGTAGTAGGTGAAGTCGACGAAATCGGTCGCGGAGGGATCGGGTTCGTCGTCGAGCAGGTCGATAGGTGGCTCGGGGGCCTCCTTACCACCCTCCGTCGCTGTGGTCGCGTCGGCGGGAATGGACTGCTGTTGATCAGTAGTAGCGGGTGTGGCTGTTGTCTGCTGGAGCTGGGCGAGTAAGGCAGCGTTAGCCGCCAAAAACTGCTCGGTAATCCGTTGTTCCGATGCCAAAACCGCCGTACGAATCTGTTCGGCTGTGCGTTGTTCGAGTGTGGTAGCGTGAGGGTCGGCCGCCGCGGCGGATGTAGACTGCTCAGGCTGCATAGTGGGGAACTGCGTAGCTGAACGAGGGGAAGTGTCGCGTGACGCTCGAGTGCGCATGGGACGAAAAGGTAAAACTGACACCCTGCTCGACTACTAGAGTCGAGACTGCATTCGCGCGAAGCCTAGATTGGCTGAGCGCGAAAGCAGAGAGTGCCTAGGCTCGTGGCTAGCTACGGCTTATGAGGCACGGGCTAGCTAGAGCTGACCGTTGGGGAAGTCGTTGGTCGTTGGCTGCGTCTAACTGCTCGGGCAAGGTGGTTGCCCTGCATGTGAGACGCGCCGATATTAACGGTAACAGTAACCGCTAGAGTTACTGTCCCGTACACATGATATTGGATATGCAAACCTCTAGATTCAAATCAATCTGACCATATTATAACGCAACCGACTGAAGACTATAAATGACGGACGAGCTTAATAAGACATCATTTTTCTGGTCATATTGAAATTATAGAGGTTTAAAGCACACTGCTGGGGGCGATGAGAATAGTCGGGCCTTGCCACGACGTTACAAATTCTAACCGCTAGATAACATATGTCACAGTGGTAAAACCATTGACATGCGTTACCCCTATATGACGCGCCGACACACATAGGTCGTCCACAGCTCACGCAACCGCATCTAGACTCTAGCAATCTAGCAAGGTGAAAGATCTATGCTAGCACACGGTGTAGCTACTATCGAACACTTCACACGGTAACTATGGCAGACAATCTACAAGAACCCATGTACCCAACAAGGGACGACAACGGAACCATAAGGGCGCCACAATCTACAGCGGAGTTTGAAGACTTGTATAATCTTGTTAACCCGCTGCTCTTGAAGGTAGACGGCGACCACACAAAACCATCTACCCCTGACAAGCAACATGACCTTCAGTCATGACCGGCCGACGCAGTATGTGAGGGTGGGAGCATGGACGAGTACGCCACGCATGTATGTGCTAATTCGACCAAGACCGCGTACATCGACCCGCGCGACTAGATCGACTTACTCCCACGAGCGTTCAACGGCATTTTACCGCTTGTCAACGCATCTATACCGGGTTGTGGACGACTCGACACGACGAGACAGACATGTTCCTAACAAAAGAAATACGAACTTCCTCTAGCGACAAAACCTACACCTAGCGTGCTATGGCGATTACTCTGCGGCCGCGGACGCGGCGCTCGAAATAGCTATGGCAACGATTCGTTCGACAACCGCTCCCACAGCGGAAAGAGGCGCACGCATGGGATATCCACGACGCGGTCGTTTGGACACACAAAGATGTTACGCAAGCCGTCGAGTCGCGACTTGCCTACATTCGCCGCTTCAAGGGCAAGAAGGCCCTTACGGGAGAGGAGCGAGTCGCAGAACGCCGCGACGACTGGAGACTAGACCCGGTATTGTTTGCGGAGCTCGACGCGAGGCTCGGTCGGCACTCGATCGACCGCTTCGCCTCGAAACTCAACACCCTAATACCTCGCTACAACGCAGGATGGAGGGACCCAACGTGCGAAGCGGTGGACGCACTCCACCTATAAGACGAAAACACGCGCCGAGAAAACATTTTGTGCAACCCTCCTTGGCCCCTCTTACCCAACCTAGTCCAAAAACGACCACTGAGCGGTGCAACGGCTACAAAAGTCGCCCCGCCTTGGGCATGGTAAGTATGGCACCAAGCACTTATCGAGATGGCTTCCGAAGAACTGATTGTCGCGCCCCGTCGCGACTGGGTTTTAGGGTTTCTGTCAAAGTTGAGGGGGCGATACGGAATGCTTACACTCGGTGAGTGACACTGCATGTCATCTCACCCTCAGCAAGTGCCAAGCACTTGCTTATCATAGGACACGCACTCACCTTGTGGTGAGCAAACGCCAACATATATTCTGAGCCTTTAGATGATATCTAACGCTCAGCAACTTGCCACCATAAGCAGCCTAATCCTCTCTATTGTTGATTGGCTTATCATCTTATTGTGCTGAGTCACAGCCGTACTATCACGATGCTACTTGACCAACATTGTTGTGTAGCAACTTGATTACCACACAAAACCGTGTCTCGCAACACTCCCCCTAGCTACGCAGGCAATCCCATCATGGCATTGCACAACTTGCCGTGCCTTTCACTCACTAATGGCTTGGTAAGCACATCAGCAAGCATGTTCTCCGTCGCACAATATTGCACCTCGATGTCTCCGCTCTCCACCTTCTCCCGACAAAAGTGGTACCTCACGTCCATGTGCTTGCTGCGTCCGGTCGTCATGCTATTCCTGCTGAGTGCAATACAACTCTGATTGTCCTCGTGAATTGTGATGGGAGACCCGGAGTCTTGGTGAAACTCGTGGAGTAGTTGCTTAAAAAACATCGCCTCCTGAGTGGCCGCAGTCAGCGCCATATACTCTGCCTCCGCTGTCGACAACGCCACAGTTTGTTGCCGCTGACTTTTCCAGCTCACCGCTGCACCGTTGAGCATGAACACATACCCCGTGCGAGAGCGGCGCTCGCCAATATCACTCGCGTAGTCAGAATCTGACCATCCTACCACCTTTGATGAGGGTGCGCCACCGTACATCAACACCGACTCTGCGGTCCCCTTGAGGTAGCGGAGCACCCTCTTGGCTTGCTCCCAATGTGACTGAGAGGGGTCGGACATGTACCTACTAAGGTGGCTAACAGCCATGGTGATGTCGGGCCGTGTGCTTACGGAAGCGTACAACAAGCTGCCGATCAAGCTTTGGTACGGCACTGTACCGGGAGGCAACCTTGATGTCGACGTCTCCACACAATTGCTCAAAGCATCGACCGCCATAGGTGAGCCCACTGGCTTGCCGTTTACATATCCCTCCGTAGGACTACTAGTGGACACATTTGTACGCTAGACTCCGGGGGAGTCTTGGCCCTCCACCTATAGGTGTTCGCTATAGGTGTTCGCCGCTCAGTCGCTATGCGATGCGATGGGTTGATATACACAATATATTCCTATCGGGTACCGACTTTTGGCGGTACTTGGATAAGGCGTACAGCTCCGTTCCGGGAAGCGGCGGTTCTAACCCCCTTCATGCCATTCCGTGTGTATATAGATTAACAGGTTATGGGCCCTCCGCGTTTACGCGGGGTTTACTAGGGCACCGGCCGGAGTTTGTCCATTAAGGGGGAGTGTTTACATATCCCTCCGTAAGACTACTAATGGACACATTTGTACGCTAGACTCCGGGGGAGTCTTGGCCCTCCACCTATAGGTGTTCGCTACAGGTGTTCGCCGCTCAGTCGCGATGCGATGCGATGGGTTCATATACACAATATGTTCCTATCGGGTACCGACTTTTGGCGGTACTTGGATAAGGCGTACAACTCCGTTCCGGGAAGCGGCGGTTCTAACCCCCTTCATGCCATTCCGTGTGTACATGGATTAACATTTGCAGCCCATCATGTTGAACCGCTCCAACATATCTAAGACGTATTGCTGTTGTCCTGATGGTGCGGCTGCCACGATCACGCTCGACTCTCATGCCAAGCAACCAAGACACTGGACCGAGGTCTTGCACGTTGAACCTTTCGCCGAAAGCCGACTTGAACCCAACGATGAAGCTACCCGTTGGTCCGACGATGATGCTGTCGTCCACGTACAACGCCAAGACATAAAGCTCACCCTCCTTGATGAAGACGTAAATGCCGGGATCCACCTTGGATTGGGTAAAGCCATACTCCTCTAGCCATGTTGTGATGGTCTTATTCCAATTCCTAGGAGCTTGCTTGAGGCCATACAATGATTTCTTCAACAAGCACACTCGCTCCTCTCCATTGATGTCGAAGTGACGGAATCCTTCCGGCTGCCTCATGTAGATTTCCTCCTCGATATCGGCCTCCAAAAATGCCGTCACCACATCAAGTTGCTCCACCTCCCAATCATTATAAGCAGCAAGCGCGAGCAACGTTCGAATAGAAATCACCCTCACTGTGGGAGCGAAGGTCTCGTGGTAGTCCGCACCCTTCTCCTGAGTAAACCCGCGAGCCACAAGTCTTGCTTTGTACCTTGTTATCTGTCCATTGGCATCGCGCTTCAGCTTGAACACCCACTTGGAATCTACGAGTTTGCGACCGGCAGGACAAGGGACCAATGTCCAGGTTTTCCGAGATACAAGTGAGTCGTACTCGCTCTTGATAGCTGCCTCGCACTCCCCCGATTGGGGACTCCTCAGCGCTTGCTTGTATGACACCGGCTCTTGAACAGTCGGGCTGATGGCTGACTTAATAGCTGCGGTACTTCCCGTAGTCCATCCATCTCCCGAAGCGCCCGCTGAACGGAGATTATACCTTGGACTGGGTACGCATTGCTGTGGTGCGGCAGTGGATCGAAGATTATACCTTGGACGTGGAGTCTCCCCCGAATGCATGTCCCGTTCATCTTCCGTCGACCCGGAATGCTGCAGCGACTCCCGTAACGGCGACTCCCCCGAAGGTGTATCCCGTTCTTCGCTACACATGGTGCGCGGGATGATGTCCTCTTCATCATCAGTGCGTTGCTCCGCATTGCTCTCCCCCATGGAGAGGACTGCAGCCTCATCGAACACCACGTTACGGCTGCTCACCACCCGACGAGTAGCAGGATTGTACACCAACCACGCAGGTGATTCGGAAGCATAGCCCACAAAGACACCCTTCCACGCGCGATCGTCAAGTTTGCGGCGTTGAGACTTGTCAACGTGGACATCGGCCGGACAGCCGAAGACCCGCATGGAGCTCAAATCAGCTCGTCTACCGGTCGCCAAGGTGAAAGGTACACCGCCGGCTCCGCTACTATGCACACGATTGCGGACATGCACCGCAGCGGCCATCGCTAGAGCCCAATACGATTTAGGCAGCGCGGCTTGCCGGATCATTGACTGCGCCATCGGGACCAATGTCCCCCACTGCCGCTCAATCCGGCCATGTTGCCAATGCGCGTAAGGGGCAGTGATCTCCACAGCGATGTTGAACTCATCCAAGATGTTTCGGAAGGCTGCACCTAAGAACACCGTGTCATTGTCCACCCGAAGACGACGAACCGTGTGCCCACGAGAACGGATGGTAGCAAACATGCGACGGAACGAGGCGGGGGCCTCATCCTTGGAGCGGACCGCATCATGCAGCATGAAACGGCTCCGGAAATCAACCGCACACAAGCTGTACCGCCGTTCTCCCAAGGATGGAACACTCATAGGCCCGCAGAAGTCTAAGCCGAGGACCTCAAAGACACCAACGTTCCGGTCAGCCGGCTCACGAGAGATACGGCGGACGTGCGACTTACACACAGCACACGTCTCACAAAAGCCCAACTTATCCGACGCAGAAAACGCCACACCCTCCACCTGAGTGGCCAAGAGCCCGTCCAATTGCGACTCGCCAAGGTGACCGAGTCGGGAATGCCACAACCGGTTTTCCAATGGCGCAGTGGCGACCGAAGCGGTAGGATTCGACGAAGCAACCCGCGCCGGCAACCACACCAACAAATGCGCGCGCTCCAACGGAACCACCACGCCACCACCATGACCGGCACGAAGACGAAGGTGGTCCACGGGATCAGCTAACACCACAGAATGACCTTGTCGCCGAGCTTGGGTGAGGCTGAAAAGCCGATGGTAAGACCACGACGCGCGACGGGATAGCTCATGAACGTGGGGCACATTCTTTAGCGTGGCAGGAATCTCCTCTCCATCTTCAGCCCTCACAGTGATGCACGTGCCCACTCCAACAGCGCGGGCGCTGATACCCTTCACCCAAAGCCGGTCGGTGAGCGCTCGATACTCACAGAAGTCACGGCGCACACTAGTCATGTGATGGCTGGCGCCGCTGTCGGCGAACCACATCCACGTTTCTCCATCGCGCTCGAACATGTATCGAGCCTCGGAGAATGGCCTCGCAGGGATGGCTGTCACGTCCATGACCGCCGGAAAAGCAACCGGGGAGTCCACTTGCGCAAAGTTACCTCCGGTGTTGTTGACTGGGCACTCGGACCTGCGATGGCCCTTCTTACCACAGCCATAGCAAACACCACGAAAAATTCTCGCTCCGCCTCTGCCATATGAGGTACGACGAGTAGTCGCAGGTCCTTGAAGAGATTTCAGTTGGTCTTGGAGCTCGGATACTTGCCGCTTCAAAAGTTCAGTCGTTGAGTCATCATGAGACGCTGCAAAAGCCGTAAGCGTTGGGGGCTCCGTTGTATGTGACTGCGCACGACTCTCGATGCGCATGCGCTTTTGACGAAGATCACGCTTGACGGTATCCATGCTGAGGTCGTGTACGTCCCACGTGTCGGTGATGGAGTGGTATTCGCTGCGCAGGCCCTTCACCAAGTACATGACGATACGCCGGTCGTGCACGACGTCCCCAACTCGGGCAAGCTGTCGTTGCAGTCGAACTAACCGGTTCAGGTATTGAATGCCGCTCTCGCCGTCCGCTTGCGGCGTCTCCAAGTCCTGCAATAGTTCCGTACACCGGTAAATACCATCGTCCTCATAATGATTGACTAACGTAGTCCATGCAGTGTGGCCGCAGGTCTTGTCATCCTCGCTAACATTCTCGATAATGGAAAGGTCGTCCTCCGGCAGCGCAAGAATCAATGTGTAGTACATGTCGACTTGTTGTTGAGAGGAAGCGGCACCATCCGACGACAAAGCCGGAGCCCACTTTTGCATCAAGCCAAATGCACGGAAACCTTTCTTCCACACGTCAAAATCTCGTCTCTCCCCACTGAACTTGGGTAGTTTCACGGAGTCCATAGCAGGTACGTCGGATGCGCTCGCAAGAGCACCAGAAAATCAGGAAAAATGTCAACAAGAAAAACACCAAGTACCGGGCAACACGGCTCAGAAAAGGAGACGACAAAGGGCTGACCGAAGACGCAGTTGTACTCCCGGAGTCTATACAGCCAAGGCAATCAGAAACGAGTCTCAGAAGGTCGGTCAAATGACGTCGTACAAGAGTGCTAGTACACTTGTGGTAAGATGCCTTGCCAAAATTCAGCCGGACCACTATAGGCTTTCACGAGAAAAGAAAATGGCGGGTGACAAGCTCCGGAAGCGAATAAAATTCCAGAAAGCGCCAAGCTATAACAAAGGAAAGAAAGCCGATCTTCACGTCACACGAGTCGACGTTCGGGGGTTCAAGCCGGCTCCAAGCGACACAAACAAGTCGCTACCAGCCGGGTATCGAAGTAGAGCTACAAACACAAGCAAGAGCCAGCCACTTTGTGAGCCAGCCGCACCTCACGTATCGTGCGACACCACAAAGGTCTACCACTCTTCGAGAAGCAAGCTCTAGGTTTCAGTCAAGACAAATGACTCCAACAACTAGCAGCTAGAGGGCCCATAACCTGTCAAAGTTGAGGGGGCGATAAGGAATGCTTACACTCGGTGAGTGGCACTGCATGTCATCTCACCCTCAGCAAGTGCCTAGCACTTGCCTATCATAGGACACGCACTCACCTTGTGGTGAGCACACGCCAACATATATTCTGAGCCTTTAGATGATATCTAACGTCAACAACTTGCCACCATCAGCAACCTAATCCTCTCTATTGTTGATTGGCTTATCATCTTATTGTGCTGAGTCACAGCCGTACTATCAAGATGCTACTTGACCAACATTGCTGTGTAGCAACTTGATTACCACACAAAACCATGTCTCGCAACAGTTTCTAAACCCTAAAAAATTCGTTTCCACCCCTCATACTCTCTCGCTCGTCTTGGAGCAAATGGCGCTCATTAACGTCCGCCTTGACGCGCAGTCCGCCGACGCTGCTGCTGCCGCCGCAGCTGCTGCTCCTACTGTTGTTGCGGACCCCTTTGTCGCTCAGCGCCGTTGCGATGCGCAGCTCGTACCCCTTGGCGACGGCCACCCAGTGAACCCGCTCGGATACGCCCCTCCCATGCAAGGACCTCACTTCCCCGATGCTCGGCTGGACGCGCAGACGGCCCACGCTGCCGCTGTCGCTCCAGCTGCTGTTGGCGACCCCCCGCTCGCATACCGCCGTCAGGATGCGCTCCGCGAACATTCGCCCCCCGAGCTGCCCGTGGAACGGCTCCCACCACCTCCTCCATACCCTCCCGCAGGGTATGCCCTCCCGACCCACGGACCCCTCTTCAAGGAGGCGCCGCCGCACCACGCCCCCGCCTCCCGTGGCCGCACGCACCCGTACGGGCCGCCGCCCGCGATGCCCGGCCACCCTCCCTTTCCGGGTGGACCACCTCCTCCCTTCCCTGGCCGGCATTCCCATCTTCCTCAGCGCGGTGGTCACACCACCCGTGGCAACCGCCGCCCAACCATCGACCCGGTGGTCATCGGCAACGCGGCCCACGAAGCCACCGGCTTTGATAAAGAGGCACTCAACCATTCCATGAAGATGTCCGTCCCTACCATGGGGCCAACCACGGACTTCAAGCAGTGGAAGAGGAGCTTCCTTAATTTCCTTTCACTCAAGGCAGCGTACCTCATCCCCTAGTTGGCTATCCGTGAATCGGGCGTCTAGTTGGATGAGCACGCGCAACACTACGCCTTCACTTTGGTCCTTCATGCCGCTAACGCAAATCAGCGCGCTGACCAAGCAATGAAGTGTGTCTCTCCTGCCCGTCCCGACTGCGCCACTGCCGCGTGGGACATCCCGAATGAACGCCTCGACTCCCGGTCCTTTGCTCGCTCTCTGACTCTACTAGACAACTTCATGCTCAGACATCGCCCCGGCCAATCCCTCACTGAATATGTCCACTTCATGAGGCAGACGCTCGATGACTACAACAAGACCTGCCAGATGATCGATGGATCCGCGGCCATACACCCTCACAACCTCGGCCTCCTCATGCTGCGTGGCATCTCAAGCACCGGCCCTTTCGGTCAGGCCAAACAATGTGTCATTACCGCTTTTGGCACTGACTACCTCATGTGTGCTGATGAGGTGATGGCCAACACCCTCCACTTGGCGCACAACATCGACGAGGAATCAGTGCTCAGGGCGCGCCGGTCCCCGACGCACCCCCCTCCCATCTCTGCGTTCGTCGCTGCTGGTCGCGGCTCACACGGCGGCCGAGGACACACCCCGCGGGGTCCTCGTGGTGGTCGTGGCCTCTCCAACAAGTGCAGCGCATGTGGCAGCATGGACCACATCCTGTCCTCATGCAATGCCCCTCGTGACGCCCTTCTGAGGTGGACTCTTGCGAAACGCAAGATGATCGTCCAAAAGCATGGCACCCCATGTGGCTCGGCCCCTGCGCACGCAGCCTTGCTGAGCGACGTCACCGCCGCCGATGATCCTGACGGCATGCCCGCCCTCGAGGACTGCACTGATGAATACGACGACACCGAGGTGAGGGTCCCTTTCAGCTCTGTCGCTTTCTCCTCTTCCGTCTCGCCGGGTCGTGACCTCTCCCTGTTATGGGTCATTGATTTTGCTTGCTCGATCAACTTGACCGCGTTTCGGGGTCCATGCACTATACACCCCCGACATGTCTTCTCGCTCTGCTCAACGCATTGACGGACTCCTTAGTGTCAGTTGGATGCAATCCCACAGTGGATGTGAATTTATTTTCCCTATTGACTCCGGCACTGGCCTGCTCGTGGTCTCCACAGGAATGGGTGTGTTAGAGCCGTCATGCAACGGCCTCTACCTCCTACCGCACAACCCAGAGCTACCCCCAAGCCCCTCACACAATACCGCGCGCAGCCACGGTCCCCGTGTTGCCCTTGCTGCCCAGTATGACCCCGCCGTCCAGTGGCACCGTCGGTTTGGCCACCCGAACATGCAGAGCATGCAGGCCCAACACACACACGGTGTCCCGACTAGCCATGCGTTAGCCAGCTCTGTAAACAATGTTTTTTGCGATTCGTACTTTTTTTTACACAAAGCTACGGTTGCACAACGCAACATTGCTGCATGCGCGAAACCTTCCCGTTCCCTCCTCAACCTATTCTCTGACCTATGGGGACCAGTCAACGTCCCCTCCCCACATGGCCTCCGCTAGTGCTCGCTCGTTATTGACCACCACACCCATTACATGTGGGTACGGTTCCTCAAGTCCAAAGACGATGCGTGTTCGGAGTTGGAAACCATCCTCCTGGACATCAAGCACTTGCATGCACGTCATCACTCCCAATCGGGCGCGTTTGCACCAGTCATAAAATTTGACTCGGACTCTGTCTTTGAAGCTGCAGTCACCCGCCGGATGTGCGCACACCTCGGCGTCGGAGTTCAGTTCTCTACCCCGTACGCCCACCACATGCTCGGCAAAGCCGAACGTCCTTGGCGCACTATCCGGGACAATGCGTCGGCGGTACTCCACGGCATGGCCGTTCCCAACTCCATGTGGTCATGCGTTGTCAGCACTATTGTGTACCTCCGCAACCGGACGTACAATCGCTCAGTCGGACCCAATGGTGGCACCCCCCTCACCCTCCTTACGTCGTCAGTGCCTGACGCATCCAGATTCCGCGTCTTCGGGTGCGCCGTTTTCGCCAAGGTGCCCGACAAATTGAGTCGAAAACTCAGTGAAACTCAGTTTCGTGGTGTCATGGTTGGCTACCCCACCGATGCACCCGGATACCGTGTGTACAACCCGGAGACACGCCGCATTACCACTTCCGTCCATGTTGTCTTTCAGGAAGACACTCCGGGCTTCGGCACACACCTCTCCGTCGACTCTGTCATCACCGACTCTCCGGATGGCGCACTTGACGCCTCACCCCAATCCCACACCATCGACATCCCATTGCCAGACCCCCTACCCCCTCCTGCACCCCCTCGCCAAGCTCGCCTCCGTTCTCATCCCCTACGCTACGGCGAAATGGTTGCCCACGTGTCCGACTACACCCCGACCCTCGTAACGGCGTGTTATGACCCTGAACATGGCAAAGCCAAAGAGGACATCTTCGAGCACCCTCACGTTCCCGACCTTATCACTGCCCCCCCACACACACTTGCCGGCACATCGCCTACTGCCGTCGCCCTCCCGTCCGCACGGGAGTGTGTGGAACCGAAATCGTACCGGGCCGCCTTGGACAACGCCCAAGCCCCCCAGTGGCAAGCCGCTATGCAACATGAATATTCCTCCCTCATAAACAGCGGCACATGGGAACTCGTTGACCTCCCCCCGGGTAGTATGGTCGTTAACATCATGTGGATCTACAAAGTCAAGTCTGATACCGCCGGTGACGTCTCCCGCTTCAAAGCACGGTTCGTTGCCAAAGGGTGCAGCCAACGCGCAGGAATAGATTACACAAAGACGTTCTCCCTTGTCATCCGCATGGCCAGCCTGCGTCTCTTCCTGGCCATCGCAGTCGCCCGCGGCCTTGAGCTCTGCTAGCTTGACATCGACACTGCGTTTCTCTACGCACCCATTAAGGAAGACGTGTACATCCGCCAGCCCCTCGGCTTCAGCGATGGCACATCCAAAGTGTGTCACCTCAAGCGCTGCCTATACGGCCTTAAGCAATCCCCCCGCGAGTTCAATTTGCTCCTCCGTGCATGGCTCGTCGACCATGGGTGGCAACAGTGCGTTTCCGACCCGTGCATCTACATCTTCCGCGCCGGTCACGTCTTCGCCATGATCGCACTATACGTCGATGACATCCCCGCAGTCTGCAATGATGCCGCATGGCTCGCATCGTTCAAGGCCCAGCTCGGAGCACGGATCAAGATCAAGGACCTCGGTGACCTCTCCCAATTACTCGGCATACACATCACCCGCGATCGCTCGGCACGCACCATCTCGCTGGACCAATCCAAGTACATGCGCGTGTGGCCAATTTACTAGCAACGGCCAGATGGCCGGTAACTGCCCATCCATGTCTGGCCTAAGACAGGACCGCCACAACAGCGCGCTACAACTCCTACTCTCTCTATTAGAACGCCACAACAGAGGACGATGGGAGACCATCACTGCAGACTTCGGTAACAAACCCATCAAGTCCTTCACCTCCCCCACACCCACCTGCACCCCACTTGACTGTCACCCCCCTCACCCTACCCACATGCCCACCCGACTCGTTGTTGCTGACGAGGGTCTCTCGCCCGACTCTCTAACCTCGTGCCCCGCCATCCTCCCCCCTGAGATTCTCCCCCCGAGTTACAACCCCCGGCGCACAAACCTGATTTCATTCGCCTCCTCGAACCTCGATTTGTCGGTCACACAAACGGTCGCCGTCGCTACTCATCTATTAAGAAAATTCAGATAGGGGAATGGAAGTACTGCACTGACCACAACCTCTCCCAAACAGCCCACCTGATTAGAGCCAAATACACACCCCTCGCAAATGCCATCCGCAACCATTGGCCGGGTAACGTTGTCGACATCCTCCCCGTCGTCATGAGCCGCACGGGTACACCGCACATGTCCACCATCGCAAGTCTCACCTCTCTCCTCACCCTCCGCACCGATCCTCCTGACAAACTCATCTCCAAAACCCGTCTTGACACATCTCGCATACTCGCACAACTTCACACGCACACTGTCCAATGGCTACACCATCTCCTACTTGTATACCGCATCAAATCACGCACGACCTCTCGCCGCGCCTCCACACACTGCACTTTCACACGCCCCTGATTGCACTCTATCTTCACCCTGCACCGAGCGCTCCCCGGGGGGGGAGTAAAACCCCCGAAACACCCTTGGAGAGGTTGGATTTAGGTGGTTAACGGTCTAGCCCTGACTTGTAAGTTTCCTGTATGGCATAGTTGGGGGGGGCCAGAGACAGCAACCGGCGCATACGGTATTTGATGTAAACCGGCGCATACGGTACATATTGTAAACAATTTCAATTTCAATACCTGCGCGAAATCCTCGCCAAGTACGGCATGACCGACTCTAAACCGTCGTCCCTTCCCATGGACCCCGGCTTCCTCGCCGGCCTCGCTCACATGACATCGCCCTCTCTCACCGGCGTGGCCAAGGACGTCTACCCCAACGTCCTAGGCTGTCTCCAATACGCGGCCGTCTGCTCACGCCCCGATGTCTCCACGGCGTTGAGCATCCTCGGCTCCGCCCAAGCCTCCCCCACGGACGCCCACTTGCAAGCTCTGAAAAAGGTTCTTCGATACTTCCATGGCGCCATCGACATGCGCCTGACGTTGATGGGGGGGGGGGGGGGGGGGATGGACCACAGTCTCCAACTCACATGCTTTGCCGACGCTCACATGGCAAACGACAGGAGCACCCGCAAGTCCCGCTCGGGCTATCTCTTCACCCTCGGACGCGGGCCTATCAGTTACAAGTCCAAACAACACACATGTGTGGCTCAATCCACGTGTGAAGCCGAGTACTACTCCGCGGCTGATGCCACCAAGGAGGGACTCCACCTCCGGCAACTTACGGGGGAGATCTTCAACGCCCCCATCACCGAAACCACCACCATCTGGGAGGACAACCAAAGCGCCTTTGCGTACTCCCAGAATGCCTTGGTCAGCGAGAAGACCAAGCACATCGGTTTGAAGTGGCACTTCCTCAAAGACCACGTGGAGCAAGGGACCATCAAGTTGAGGTACCCCCCCCACTGATCTGATGGTGGCTGGCATGTTCACCAAACCCCTCCCATGACCTGCACTGACAAGACACCGAAGTGCAATCCTTGGAGGACAAGACCCAATGCAACGCTTCATCCCGTAGCTACCTTCATGAGGAGTGTTATAAGTAATACCTTCTAGTTATTAGTTGCAGATAGCTACTGTAAGCTATTCTAGATATGATTAGAACATGTCTAGATCGGACATACCGATAATCTCTTTAATTCGGTACAGAGCTATCGCTAGGCTACAACTCTAACACTTCTGTTGTCCCGACACCACGCATGTAGGTTGGTTGTCGTTGTGACTGTCCTTTTTGTGTGACTTTGACTGTAACTACGTATGCGTTAGTTACCTTCCATATTGATCGTGTGTGCATGGTTTAACACAAGCCCCCGCAGAATTCACTGAAAAGTTCTTGGCGTGCTGGCAGCGCGATACGGCCCTCTTGCAGAAAGTTGTCTGCAACCCGCTTTCAAAAGAAGGGATAGAAGTCAACTCATTATCCGACAACGAAATAGCGGCTCCCGTACACTTAAGTTCCCGGTACAGGCAAACTTGAGTTGAGTTTGCGTGTACTGGGAACTCAAGTGTACGGGAGCCGCTGAAATGAAGTCAAGTGTACCGCGCTATTTCGTTGTCGGATAATGAGTTGACTTTGGTCCCTTTTTTTCAATTTGTTTTGAAATCGTGGCCCTCCCAAACAACTCCATTGCGCACACGCACCTGTATCACTCGCTGCTACCCATCCCCGCTCACCCTCGTCTACCATACTCGCTACGGCGTCGTTATCGTTGATATTCCTAGGAACTGCTTCTAATACCATCATTTTTCTGTAGACGGGATAGCGGGGTGGTCGGAGAGCTCTCGGGGTGGTCGGATTCTCGGGGTGGTCGGAGAGCGCGCGACGTGGGATGCTCTACGGTTTAACTCGTTAACCGTCCGTGACCTCGGCCGCGACTTCCGGACAGCAAATTCTCCGTAAGTTGTGAAGGTGTGTCCGCCTTGTGACCTCTTCACTAGCTCACTGAATGACGGCGCCGGATATAAGAGGTAGGAAACAACTGGCAATCTGTGGGACAACGTATTGCGCACTTCTATGTTTTTAGACTTTGATAGCTACGACAAGTCGCGCATGCTTTACGGTTGGAAATTTCATACATGGCTTGAGGCTGAGCGACTACAAACAGTTACGATACTAAGGCGCGGACGTGGCGTGCATGTTTGTGCTCCAATGATATGCCAACCATATTGATGCAATTTATGGGTGCATCGGCGAAATGGAAGGCGGGGGGGTGCGTGGACTGTGCCCGAGCAACATAAGGAGAGTGCGGGAAGAGGCACGTTGTGCCTCGCTCAACATGATGCCCCTAGATAGGATTATCAACAATATTAAAATGTAACAATGGAACATATGTAACTTGTTTTTTCGCTTTCATATGTCACTAGCCTTGCATGTATCATGCACCTTTCTGACGTTGATATTGTGTGGTAGCTGATATTGCTTGCATGTTTTTTGCTGTAGATGCTAATGCTATTGCCATTAGCTGTTGTTATTACCATAGCATGCACGCAAATCAAATACATAGCTTTTGTTCCAGAGATTATTAGATATGCTCCTTCTCATTCTCTCTATCTTTCTTTCTTCTCCCGCTTCATAACATTCACCACCCGCAGCACCACTCATGATTTCAATCTAGCTGTTCTTTCGTTTTTCTTTTGCTTTCACATTCTTCTCTTTCTTCACATTCTTTCCCTTCTCCATTCTTTCCCTGTAATCATCTACTCCCACCCCCTCCCTATCTCCTCCACACTATCACGGATTGATAATATGGTTGGTGGTCAATTCACTTGATCTGACACGCTGTTGATCTAATTTCTTATAGTTACTGCCAATGTGGGTATATGTGGGGGGGGGGGCGTGTTTGTGTGTGTGTGTGTGTGTGTGTGTGTGTGTGTGTGTGTGTGTGTGTGTGTGTGTGTGTGTGTGTGTGTGTGTGTGTGTGATGTCACCGGTTGCTGCTGTTAGATGATGGTGATGTATAGTTGTTGTTAACGTGTGTGTGTGTGTGTATGTGTGTGTGTGTGTGTGTGTGTGTGTGTGTGTGTGTGTGTGTGTGTTGGTGTGTGTGTGTGTGTGTGTGTGTGTGTGTTTTGTGTATGTGTGTGTGTGTGTGTGTGTGTGCGTGTGTGTGTGTGCGTGTGTGCTGTGTGTGTGCGTGTTTCTGATGTTGCTAGTCCTCATGCTTTTGCTGTTGCTGCTTTAACTGCTGCTAAAAAATGATGCCGTTGTTGCTGCTGCCGTTGTTGATGTGGTGGCGCCTAGTGGTAATGGGAATAATGGTAGCTGCTAGTGATATTTGTAGTAGTGTTTCTGCAGTAAGTATATGGTTATTGTGTCTGGAGCTGTCGGGCTTCCGCCATGAAAGCACTTGCTTCTTGACTGTGCACATGGATGTTGTCATCAACTTTCGAGATAGTGGTATTGAACCATGCAAACACAGTTAGTGTGGAAGATAACTTACGCATACGTAGTTACAGTCACAGTCCCGCAAACGGAACAGTTACGGCGACAACCAGCCTATAGGCGTGGTGTCGGGACAACAGAAGTGAGAGAGCTGTAGCCTAGCGACAGCTCCGTACCGAGTCAAACAGTTTATCGGTATGTCCGATCTAGACATGTACTAATCATATCTAGAGTAGCTTACAGTAGCTATGTGCAACTAATACGTATACGGTATTACTTACAACACTCCCCCTGAAGGTAGCTACGGGATGAAGCGTTGCATTGGGTCTTGTCCTCCAAGGATCGCACTTCGGTGTCTTGCTAGTGCAGGTCATGGGAGGGGTTTGGTGAGCATGTCAGCCACCATCTGGTCAGTGGGGAGGTACCTCAACTTGATGGTCCCTTGCTCCACGTGGTCTTTGAGGAAGTGCCACTTCATGCCGATGTGTTTAGTCTTCTCGCTGACCAAGGCATTCTGGGAGTATGCAATGGCGCTTTGGTTGTCCTCCCAGATGGTGGTGGTTTCGGTGATGGGGGAGTTGAAGATTTCCCCCAGGAGTTGTCGGAGGTGGAGTCCCTCCTTGGTGGCGTCAGCCGCGGAGTAGTACTCGGCTTCACACGTGGATTGAGCCACACAAGTCTGTTGTTTGGACTTATAACTGACTGGTCCGCGTCCGAGGGTGAAGAGATAGCCGGAGCGAGACTTGCGGGTGCTCCTGTCGTTTGCCCAATCAGCGTCGGCAAAGCCTGTGAGTTGGAGGCTGTGGTCTAGGTCCCCCCCCAACGTCAAGCGCATGTCGATGGTGCCATGGAGGTAGCGGAGGACCTTTTTCAGAGCTTGCAAGTGTGCCTCGGTGGGTGAGGCTTGGGCAGAGCCGAGGATGCTCAACGCCGTGGAGACATCGGGGCGTGTACAAACGGTTGCGTACAAGAGGCTGCCCAAGAGGTTGGGGTAGACGTCCTTGGCCACCCCTGTGAGAGAGGGCGAATTCAAGTGTGCGAGGCCGGGGAGAAAGCCCGGGTCCATCGGAAGTGACGACGGCTTAGAGTCGGACATGCCGTACTTGGCGAGTATGTCGCGCATGTACTTGGACTGGTCCAGCGAGATGGTGCGCGTGGAGCGATCGCGGGTAATGTGCATGCCGAGGAGTTGGGAGAGGTCGCCTAGGTCCTTGATCTTGAACCGTGCTCCGAGTTGGGCTTTGAACGATGCGAGCCAAGTGGCATCATTGCAGGCCGCGGGAATGTCATCGACGTACAAGGCGATCATGGCGAAAACGTGGCCGGTGCGGAAGATGTAGATGCACGGGTCGGAGACGCATGGTTGCCATCCATGGTCGACGAGCCATGCACGAAGTAGCATGTTGAACTCGCGGGGGGACTGCTTAAGGCCGTAGAGGCAGCGCTTGAGGTGACAAACCTTGGACGTTCCATCGGTGAAGCCGAGGGGCTGGCGGATGTACACATCCTCCCGGATGGGGGCGTAGAGAAACGCTGTGTCGATGTCAAGCTGGCAGAGTTCAAGGTCGCGGGCGGCTGCGATGGTTAGGAAGAGACGCAGGCTGGCCATGCGGATGACCGGGGAGAAGGTCTCCGTGTAGTCCTGTCCAGCGCGTTGACTGCACCCCTTGGCGACGAACCGCGCTTTGAAGCGGGAGACGTCGCCGGCTGTATCCGACTTGACTTTGAAGATCCACATGATGTTAACGACCATGCGGCCTGGGGGGAGGTCCACAAGGTCCCACGTGCCGTTGCTGATGAGGGAGGAATACTCCTGTTGCATAGCGGCTTGCCATTGGGGGGCTTGGGCCCTGTCCAGCGCAGCCCGGTAGGATTTTGGTTCCACACACTCTCGGGCGGAGAGGAGGGCGACGGCAGTATTGGACGTGCCGGCAGGTGTGTGTGGGGGACCCGTGACAAGGTCGGGGACGTGAGGGTGCTCAAATATGTCCTCTTGAGCTGTGCCTTGTTCAGGATCACAACACGCCGTTACGAGGGCCGGTGGGTAGTCGGACAGGCGGGCAACCATATCGCCGTAGCGAATGGGGTGGGAGCGGAGCCGAGCATGGCGAGGGGCTGCCGGGGGGGGTAGGGGTGTGGGTAATGTGAGGTCAATGGGGTGGGATAGGGGTGAGTCTGCGGGTACGTCTGCCGAAGAGTCGGTGATGGCCGAGTCGACGGAGGGTTGTGTGTCGAAGCCTGGGGTGTCTTCCCGAAAGACAACATGTACGGAAGTGGTGATGCGACGCGTTTCCGGATTGTAGACACGGTACCCGGGTGCGTCAGGGGGATAGCCCACCATGACGCCGCGAAATGCTTTTTCACTGAGTTTCCGACGTTGTTTGTCGGGGACCTTGGCGAAAACGGCGCACCCGAAGACGCGGAACTTGGAGGCGTCGGGCACCGACGACGTAAGGAGGGTGAGGGGGACGCCCTCATTAGGGCCGACCGAGCGACTGTACGTGCGGTTGCGAAGGTACACAACACTGTTGACAGCGCACGACCACATGGAGTTGGGAACGGCCATGTTGTGGAGCATCGCCGATGCATTGTCCCGGATAGTGCGCCAAGGACGTTCGGCCTTGCCGAGCATGTGGTGGGCGTATGGGGCAGAGAACTGTACCCCGACGCCGAGGTGTGCGCACATCCGGCGAGTGACGGCAGCTTCAAACACAGAGTCGGAGTCAAACTTGAGGACCGGTGCGAACGCGCCCGTCTGGGAGTGATGGCGGGCATGCAAGTGTTTTATGTTCAAGAGGATGGTTTCCAATTCCGAACATGCGTCGTCTTTAGACTTAAGGAACCGCACCCACATGTAGTTGGTGTGGTGGTCGATGACGAGCAAGCAGTAGCGGAGGCCATGTGGGGAGGGGACATTGACCGGGCCTCAAAGGTCAGCGGACAAGTTGAGGAGGGGGTGGGATGGCTTCGCGCAAGCGGCTGTGTTGCGTGGTGCAACTGTGGCTTTGTGAAGTAAGCAAGAGTCGCAAGAAACTTTGTTTACAATGCTAGCTAACACAGGGCTAGTCGGGACACCGTGATTATGTTGGGCCTGAAGGCTTTGCATGTTGGGGTGGCCAAACCGACGGTGCCACATGACGGGATCACACAGGGCAGTAAGGGCAACTTGAGGTGAGGCGTCAAGCTCCGCCGGTGCGGATGGGCTTGAAGGGAGGTCCGGCTGGTGGGGAAGGAGGTAGAGACCGTTTCCGGACGGTTCTAGCACACCCATGCCTGTGGGTACCAAAAGCAAACCAGTGTCAGAGTTGGAGGGGAAGGCGAATTCACATCCGCTGTGAGTTTGCATCCATCTGACACTAAGTAGTCTGCCGATACGCTGAGCGGAGCGAGATGATAGGTCAGGGGTGTAGAGTGCATACACAGTGCGGTGAATGAGCTGGCCATAGGCAAGTCTGACAGAAATCCGCACTGAGCCACTGCCCTTAACGTCAACGCCGACGCCGCCCACGCGAGAGGGAGCGGAGGGGGGCGTGAATGTCACGAAGTCATCTCGAAACGCGGTGAGGTTAATCGAGGAGGCGGAATCAACGACCCAAAACTGTGACAGGTTACGACCCGGGGCGAGGGAAGAGGAGAATGCCACAGAGCTGAATGGAACACTCACCTCGTCGTCATCGTAGTCATCAGCGCAGTTCTCGAGGGTGGGTAGGCAGTCGGTGTCATCGGCGGGGGCGTCGTCGGCAGGGACGTCGCTTAGCAACGCAGCGTGAGCAGAGGGGGTGCCACCGGCGGCGCCGTACTTTTGGACGGTCATCTTACGCTTGGCGAGATTCCACTTAAGGATAGCGTCATCCGTGGCAGTGCAGGCGGACATGAGATGGTTTAGGCTGCCACAAACGCCACACTTGTTGGGTCGATGGCCGCGAGGGTTACGGTGTGGTGGGGCTCGACCGCTGTGCGAGCCGCGGCCCGCAGCGACGAACGAGGAGATGGGAGGGGGTGATATGGCCGGAGCGGGTGTGTCCGGTGCAGGGTCGTCGTCCATGTTGTGCGCGAGGTGGAGAATGATGGCCATCACTTCATCAGCCGACATGAGGTAGTCCGTGTCAAAGGCGTTGATGACGCATTGCTTCGCCTGATCGTGTGGGCCGCTGCTGGAAATACCGCGCAGCATGAGGAGACCGAGGTTGTGGGGGGGGATGGCAGCGGAGCCATCAACCAATTGGCATGTGTCGTTGTAGTCGTGAAAGGTCTGGCGCATGTAGTGGACATAGTCACTGAGTGACTGACCAGGGCGTTGTCTGACCGTCAGGTTGTCCAAGAGGGACAAGGAGCGAGCAAAAGACCGACAGTCGAGGCGTTCACACATGATGTCCCACGCGGCAGCGGCGCAGTCAGGGCGGGCTGGAGAAACGCATTTCATCGCCTGGTCAGCGCGCTGATTCGCGCTGGCTGCATGGAGAAGCAGCGTGTAGGCGTAATGTTGTGCTGGTTCGTCGAGCCAAACGCCGGAGTCGCGTATGGCCAGCTGTGGAATGAGATATGCGGCCTTGATGGAGAGGAAATTAAGGAAGGTCCTCTTTCATTGCTTAAAGTCCGTGGTCGGGCCCATGACGGGGACCGACATTTTCATGGACCGGTTGAGGGCGTCCTTGTCGAAGCCGGGGGCTTCGTGTGCCGCCCGGCCAATGACCACCGGGTCAATGGTGGGGCGACGACTGCGACGGGTGGCGGGGTCGCCACGCTGGACTGGGGGAGAATGCCGGCCATGGAAGGGAGGAGGTGGACCACCGGGAAAAGGAGAGCGGCCGGCCATGGGACGCGGCGGGCCGTACGAGTGCGGGTGGTCACGGTAGGGGGGGACGAGGTGAGAGGGCGCCTCCGGGATGTGATGGCCGGGGTGGTGAAGGGCATATCCAGCGGGGGGGAAGGGGGGGGTGGTGGGAGGTGATCAACCTAGAGGGCGTGACGCGAGGGGTCGTGGTGCGCACCGGCACGCGAGTGCTCGCGGGGCGCATCGGGACGGCGCTGTGCGACTGTGGGGTCGCCAACATGAGGTGCAGGAGTAACAGCAGCGAAGGCTGTTTCTGCGTCCGGTGGGACGTATCCAAGCTGGGGATGTACAAGCAGGGGGAGGGTGTGCACGTCGTGGCTGTCCCGGACGTGCTCGAGCTGAGCATCGTGGCGGCGCTGAGCGACAGGGGGGTGCGGATTAGCACCCGCAGCAGGAACAGCAGCAGCCTCGGCCGACGGCGAGTCGAGACGAGCGGTAATGTGCGCCACTTGTGCAACGAACAGCGCGAGAGTATCCGGGGGGGGATCGAGGGCGCTCTGCTGAGAGCCTGAGTCAGGGGAGTCAGGGGGTGAAACAGCCGGAGTTTTCGGCGCCATTTCGACAGAGGGCGAAAAAGAAAGAGTTGAATAAAATACAGGCAGCGGTAAAAACCGCTAGCCGGACTCGTGTCTAACAGTGGTTTCAGAGAGACGGCCTGATGCCCGCCGACCCCTCGGCATGTAGCCCCGGGGTGTCTCAAAGCACCTTGCTGTATACTCCACCCAATGTGGGGCACAAGTCGAGGCCAAGGCCAGGACAGGTGGAGCGCTGCGCTGGCTGCTGAGTCGCTAAGACAATATAAAAATAGAAAAGGTAAGCTACGGTTGGCGTGCAACCTGTGGATGCGTATTCACCCGATAGTGCGCCCCCCCGTTCTCCAGCTTGGACCTGTGTGCACCTTGTCCACACAAGACGAGTGCGTCGGTGTGGGTGGCTGGCTATCGCCGTCGAGTGGCTGGCTTAAGAGGGGTGGTGGCGGGTTTTAAGTCGCAGTTTATACTGGCGATACCGCCGACTACAAGGTGAAAGTACTAGGTGTCTAGAGAAACTTGCCTTCTGCGGGAGAGCTGTCGATCGTGGCTTGCCGAACCAGGTTGTCGCGCGTGAGTGACGTGAGGCGGGGGCCCATAACCTATTGAACCATGCAAACACATTAGTGTGGAAGATAATTTACGCAAACGTAGTTACAGTCACAGTCCCGCAAACGGAACAGTTACGGCGACAACCAGCCTACATGCGTGGTGTCGGGACAACAGAAGTGAGAGAGCTGTAGCCTAGCGACAGCTCTGTACCGAGTCAAACAGTTTATCGGTATGTCCGATTTAGGCATGTACTAATCATATCTAGAGTAGCTTACATTAGCTATCTGCAACTAATACGTATACGGTATTACTTACAACAAGTGGTCGACTTCAAATTCCGAGAAGTGAGAATGGTTACGACTGATGCAACGTGTGGCAACGATGCCAGCCTTTTTCTGGCCCGGCGTACGGCTCCGACATCGGTTGCATGTCTTTCGGATACAAGGCAAACATTAAGCTATATGCAACTTCGAGCTTCTATAATGGTCTGAAAATGCAGTTCGGGAGCTTTTGTTAGGTTTCTTAAGCTGCGGGGTGTGAGTGTGTGTGCGGGGGGGGGGGGGGGGGTAGCGGATTTAGTTGCGCTAGGTATGTAAGACAAAACTCGGCAAAATAGCGCATCCGGATCCGCGCCCCCGCGCCTTCGCACTGCGCCCCTCCGCTTACAACCGACGCTCCCGCAGCCACAACAAGCTCCCGCGCTCCCGTGCTCTCACTTCCTCACTGCTTTTTAGACTTAAAAGCCTTCCATATTAATGTTTGGTATGATACGTCGTCCAATGATACGTCATCCACCTTCGCAAGATACTCCTTGACCGCCCAAGCTTGGCGATCGAGTGTTTGCGACCCCACCTGCCGCTCCGTTGCAGCTAAGCAAGCGTCGAGCATTGTCAGTCACTCCCCGACCTTCCACTGCGGGGCAGTGTTTTTCCCCGCCTGGTTGGTTTTCGGAGGCTTGGAGGCCTAGGCGGGAGGAAGCTTCTTGCCGGCCTTCGTCTTGACGGCAGACTGTTGGACGCCGCTTGTGTCGCCGACTTGGGGGAGATCTCCGCTAGCGTCTTCGCCCTCACCCCCATCCGACGCTCCACCGGACACGTCAACGACGTCGTTGAATAGGAGTTGGGTTCGAGGGCCTACGCCCGAGGAGGGCGTATGGCCCGGGGAGGCCGCCATAGGAGGCCCGGCGGGAGTGGCGGGCGGCGCCTTATCTCTAGTCCCGCCACCGCCAACATCAGCACGCACGACTGCGGCTCCTCCTGGTTTAAGGCCGGGGCTAGGGTCCGCAGCCCTTCCCTCCATAGCGCGGGAGAGGTGGTAGCCACGAGAGATGGCCCGCCGTGGTGTTTATTTGGCGGGGCCAGCGGCGAGGGCGATGGCGTGCACGAAATGTGCCCGCAGTTTTCTTGGCGCGGATTCCGGGGCCGAACTCATGTTTGCGGAGGCCACTTGAGTTCGGGCCTCAAACTCAAGTGCCGACCTCGAAAAATCGGCCACATGAGTTCAAAACGTCATTCTGAAATCAACTCAAGGTATTTACGACATCCGATTAGCGCACCATACTTGAGTTCGGTACAGTTTTATCGCGGACGAACTCAACTCAAGTAATATCTGACAGGGGCCTTATTATTATTCATTTTTATTGCTGCGTGGTTTCCAGTTTCCGCTGCTTTATTTTGTAAGTAGAAAATGCCAATCGCAACAACAGTACTTAGACGAAACGGCTGCGTCATCAATACAGCAGGGTACAGGTACCCGTACAGACAACATGTCGTAGGCTCGTACAGCCGTACAGGTACCGTAGCATCGCCCGCTGTCAACACACAGCAACCTCAGTCGTCGTTTCGTTCCTCGTCGCGCCTGGCGCTCAGCAGCTGTCATCTTCTGTGCCACCTATCAATAGATCTACACGAGCGAGACCTCCCAAGTGGCAGGCACTGGAATATTAACGTCGTCGCGAAAGGATACCTCCCGATCGCTCCGTTCGCTCGCGTTCGCGTCCGCACTGTTCCCGGGCGGGTAAAGGATAAGTCTGAAAGCAGTACTGAGGTACTGCACGAACTTGCGGAGCGCAGCTCAGACAACACTTGCATTCTAAGATCAGTGCAAGCACTCCACGGAGATTGAAATTCCACGACTTCCTGTTCAACGTATTTTCTCGTACTGAAAATAAATATGGCCCCACCGGCTCTCCTGTTCTTGCGGAGTACCCACCGGGCACTTTTGTTTCATGCGTGAGGGGACTGTGTCAGCAACTTCAAATATGCGTATGCACAGCCACAGTAGTTGAGCTTGTTCCTGAGCGAATTTAAATTTTACGACCGGGTCGGGCTGGCGGGGGGGGCGGGGAGTGGGGAGGGGGAGCAGGCCTAGCAGATATGGTGGCGGGAATGAAGTCACGGGCGGAAGAGGAGAAGTTGCAGCTGCATGCGCGCGCGAGCAAGCGGGCAATGTGGCACCTGATACCGGTGTGGAGCTTGGTGGTTCTCACAACTAAGGTAAGGATTCACCCTTACAGCATGACAGGGAACGAAAGCGAATAGCGGATTCGACGAAAGTTGCTGAGTGACCGATTATTATCGCTGCTATCTGTGGCGTTATTATGTTTGATTTAATATATTTTTTATGAATAATTACGGAAAATTGTTTCTACTTCCGACGTCAAGCAAGGCTCGCGTTTGTTCTGGGTGGAGCACCTGACACTGACCTGGAACACGTCGCCAACCATCCCTGCAGGTGGACCGTGGTAATATATCTTTTGTGGCTGGTGAACTGATGGAGCGGTTGGGCATGAGTAACGCTCAGTTTGGCAACTCGGCGGGCCTATTTTTCCTGACTTACATGGCTTTCCAGCTGCCTAGTCTGTGGGCGGCTCGTCGACTCGGGATGCGCGTCTGGACGACCGCGCTGCTACTTATGTGGTCGGCCATCACCGCCGTCACCGCGTTCGTCACCTCCCAGTGGCAGCTATCCGCCACTCGACTCGCACTGGGCGCCGCGGAGGCGGGAACGTTCGCGATGCTTTACGCACATCTCGACTCCTATCTCGTTCAAGCCGACTTTAGCCTCGCTTGGGCCATCGCGGCACCAGGAGTCTCGGCCGTCAGCTCGCTCGTAGCAGGCCCTCTGGCGGCTGGCTTCCTGGCCGCTCGACCGCCCTTTGGGCTTGCGCCATGGCAGTGGCTTCTCGTGGGTGAGGCTGTACTCGCGGCGGCGGTGGGCGCGGTCGTGTTTTGCGTAATGCTCGACTCGCCCGAGTCGGACTCGATTTTCACCGACGAGGAACGACGGTGTCTTGTCGAGGCGAAGGCGCGCGACAGCCGGGCGAATAAAGAACGCGAGCCGGGTGCTAAGGGTAGCCAGCCTGCTGATACCCAGTGGGGCTTTCTTATGGCCTGGAAGCCTTGGTTCCTCGCCACCCTCTCCTTCACTCACGTCCTCCCCGTCGGCGCCTACGTCCTGTTCGTGCCGCTCATCATCAAACGGCTCCTCGGCCGCAGCGAGGCCGCTGCCGCCGCGCTGAACGCCATCCCCTGCGCTATCGACGCCGCCTGCGCGTTCGGGTATGGCGCGATGCTGAAGCGCCTCCCTCGAGAGGCGCGACTGTGGATGGCGCTCGCTCCGTTGGGTGTCGCGATGCTTCTCGCGCCCGCGCTCGCGTCAACCGTGATGGACGGGCAGGGTAGTATGTGGAGCCTGGTGGCGCTGTCTTTCATTCAAGGCGCCATGCACACCCCCATGCTCAACATCGACACCCTTCCCACCGCTTTCTGTCGTGAGTTTAGTAACACCTCCGACATCTACGCGCTCATCAATATGGCGCGCAGCGCCGCGAGCTACGTCGGCACGGTCGCCTTTGGGGCCCTCACCGACCGTTACTCCAGTAGCGTCACCGCTCTTTGCATCATGCTCCCCTCAGCCTTCATCCCCACAGCTGCCATGTTCACCGCTTGGTTCTTCCTCAACGGTGTGGGGGGCCCGGCGCTCAGGTTTTGCAGCTGGCGAGGTGGTAAGCGGGTGGATGCTGTGGACCACGAGGTGGGCATTCCTCTGGTTGGCATAAAGGGCGACGCTGTGGGGAACAGCCCCCGTGGCAAGCGGGAGCAAGACGAGCTATGATTACCCCCGAACAGCTTCTTTTGGGCGAGGAATTATGTGATGTCGTTTAATACCCTGGCATGGGATGAATGTGCAGCTGTGGGGGTAGGGAGTTACATGGCAGACGGGACAGTGAGCACCTTGGAACTGTTGGGACCTTCAACTGTGGACTCGTGTGTGTGTGTGTGTGTGTGTGTGTGGGGGGGGGGGGATACTTTGGCTCTGTGCTTCATAGGAAAATGCGAGATTCGATGAAATGAGCACGCAGCTGATGGGGGTGGGTGGCTCAGGTGTGGGAACTTTGCCAGCAAGTTGTGGAAGGAGCTAAATATAGTTTGGGAATGTGATACATTAGTCAGGGAAGAGTGGGTGTTGGGCATGGAACCGTGTTTCATCATTGAGTGCGTTGGGGTACATAAGGCTGCGCCGCGTAAAGCGGTTTGACTTGTACTCGTTTTACGATCCTTTGAAGTTTGCTTTTTGACAGTCACGCCAGCTTTCTAAGCCCTTGCCCATAACTGTTTCGAATGGAACCACTCTCGGTGTTGTATTCGAGATATTCAGATTTAATAAAAGCATGGTTCATGGCTGCGCAGGACATTCAAGCATCAGAACGCGCACTGTCTACCTGCATGCTTGCCGATCATTCAACGCAGGACAGCAAGTAGCGACAATTCTCAGATTTACATGTTAGAGTGATTTTAGACAAGTTCTTGTCACTCTTCATTCGAATTTGTGATCGGCTTGCTCTCGCCCACAGACGTCGTCGAGCCCTGGCAACTGACCAACCAGGGCTCCTCTGGGTGGCCATAGCATACACATGAGCCCGCCAAGTAGGACTGTACCCAGTCGGGGCACTCGACTTGGCCCTCGGTAGCGCTCCCTTGTAAGGCGACGGGCTCACTTTGTGCAACTGCGTTGGCTCCGAATATCGCTGGCCCGTCACAATCAACCATTGACAACGAGTCCTTCGACACGCCGTAGCACACACACGCGCCAGTTGCGAAGGTCGTAATCCAGTCTGGGCATTCGATTTGACCTTCGTTAGCGCTGCTCAGCAGCGGCGTGACTTCGCTCTGGACGGTCGCTGCAGCGTTGGCGCCGAAGACAACTGGGCCGTGGCAGCTCACTGACGGCCTGTCGGGGTCGCCGTAGCAGACGCAGTCGCCCGTGAAAATACTGGTCATCCACTTCGGGCAAGTGAATTCTCCTTGTTGTGTCGTGGGTTGCTGGCTGTCGACTCCGGCTGTGGACTTGTCTGGCAGCCCCCCCACGTCGATGGCGCAGCTCAGCTTCGTTGCTTTGCCGCCGTAGCAGGTGCAGTCGGCGGCGTCGATGAAACGCATGACGAGGGCGAGCCAGGGGCAGTCGAACTCGTCCGGTGGGTTGCCGATACTCTCACCTTGTGGACAGAAGTGGAACAGCAGAATCGGATCTTCTGGGGACTCTCCATAACAGGTGCATGAGCTGTCGGCCCAGGCGGGGCAGGGAATCGATTTCATCCCGTCAACGGCGAGTGGGGCCACACCAGACGCCGGAAGGGAGTCTAGCGAACCATCGTCGGAGCCGTCGGCTTGCATCGACAGCGAGCGGCCACTAACGCCCGCTACGAAAAAAACTAAGAGAACAGCCAGTGACAGGAAGCGGAATCGCGACATGGGGATCATCGCGGTGAGCTCGGTGGTAGTGTTAGGCGGTTTAGTTGGACTTGTCACCGCCGAAGTCGTCGTCGGGAAAGTTGATTCGGAACGCCGCTATAATACCCTTTATGCGATGATCAACAAGGAACGGCAAGTTTGGGTGTTTGCGTGCTCTGGGAATGTCGATATCTAGTGCTGACTTTGTCGGCTGAACGACTCTGAAGTAGTGATGTCTGATGCGTCATCAGGCTCCAAACACAGGACGCGACCCCAGTTTCATTACTAGGGCGTGGCCCTGAAACTCGTCGCCGCCGATGGATTCATCGGCGCCGATGGACGTCCAATACTCTATACCTGTACGTTATTTATGCAGATTTCCGATTCTGAAGTAAAACGGCGAATTACAAAATCAAGACGGAACAACATCACAGATGAGAAACACAACGGAAAATGCCATTGCACAAATCGAGTGTTGTCTTTGGGCCCTCCCGTCATGGCCGATAACCCTAAGCAAGCCGCCCGAGGCACTCCTTTCGATGGTTGGGTACCGACTATGGAAGGGGTCGAGCCGCCGGCCTCATAAGATGTTGGGTACGGATTACGGAAACTATAACCAAAACCCTACGTGCCGAGTTATCCAGGCGGCGGCCGATCATGAGGGTCGTCGCCACCAAATCGTGTAGCTCCTCCATATGCGACTGTCCTCCCACCTACTCGTGTCGCGCCTTGCCCCCATGGGAAGTTCGACCATCACAAGGTAGATGTGCCGCGTGCAACGAGCGCCGTGCTCTAGCGCGCGGTGCTTCCCGGCCGTTCATCGCCGGCTCCAACGCCGGCATTCCGCCGCATATCCGTCCGTACCCTCCTCGCCGACGGATACTCACGAAACATAGGTCCCGCTCAATGAGTAAGAAAGTATTCGAGGGACCATCAGTCTTGAAAACTGAAATCGGACGGGCCGACCGGGAGATCGTGGGGCTAGGGAGTACAAGTATCACTTCAAAAAGCCTTCCGTACGTATCTTACCCGACGTTTGCCATTGTCGGCTCACCCCACCTAGCGCCTGCCGTGCGAAGCATGG
Source organism: Tetraselmis chui (assembly GCA_026401115.1). Lineage (NCBI taxonomy): Eukaryota > Viridiplantae > Chlorophyta > Chlorodendrophyceae > Chlorodendrales > Chlorodendraceae > Tetraselmis > Tetraselmis chui. The sequence goes on from JAPMLY010000658.1 coordinate 83,012, forward strand.
CACGGCTACATGGTTAACCATCGCCCACATGGGGATGAGTGCCGACGGGCCTCTGCGAGCGCACTCCCCTCCGGGTCCGCCGCCGTTGCGCCGTCGGCGAGCGCCAAGATCGTTTACGACTGCTACATTATTTACACGAGTTGGATACGTATGTTACAATTTTGTAAAAGCAGAATATGCATGCATGTTTTACAACCGTCGGTTGCACCATAGTTTTGACAAGAAGACAAGGTGTATGTTGTTGGGAAGGGCTTGCTCTTACATTATCAACAAAATCACAATCTTAAGGACTGTCAATTGGGACTGCTTACAACGCTAGAGAAAATTAGCATGAAGAATTACCGGCGGGAGTTCTTACCGATTGCATTCTTTCATTAAGCGTTTCATGTGATCAATATTTGACCTTGTCCAATAACTACGTTTTACCTATCAATTCTATTTACCGCCGTTGAACACGATGACGAGCTCGACATCGTCAACATATCTCATCTATGCGCATCACACACTTCCGGGATGATTAGATTTTACGTGCTTGGCATCGTACAAAAGAGGGGCATGGTAGACTATGGCGTTACAACACGAGTTTTTGAACTCAAATGAATGCCTACATTTTGCTGTCAATCTACCTTACTACTAGTAGTAAGGTAATTGTAATTGTAAACAATTACAATTACAATTACAATTACCTTACTACTCGGACTTCACGTGAACCATCCATAGAGTACGCATTCCAAGGGCCACTTCTCAAGACGTTGCCAAAGACACAATCCTCATGGGCGTGAGATCGATCTTAAGGTTGGCCATAGGCTACTCTTAGTGCTTGATTAGTTAGAGGGGCAGAGGATTCGAGTGTGGCGAGTACTATACAGTCTTGCTACATAAGAATTGGTATTTAAGACTCGCACGTTCTCGCTGCTAATTTAATATCGTACTTTCCAAGTAAGTGGTGAATAATCACTTGTACATGCCACTGTAGTAGCTAAATTCACTTGCCACCGTACTAAGCAGTGCGGTTTTCGAAGCGTCAGGACACGCTTGATCACGTACGCATGGTCCAACGCCAACACGTCTCATACAACGACCAATCAAGGGACGCATGACGCTTCAAGACTGAAGGCAATCTAAGCTGGGCTACTTAGCTAGCGCAGTGGAGGGAGGAGACCGGTCGTTTTTTTTTTCATAATAACATCAACTACGTATGTGCAGCATTTACGCTCTCGCAAACTATTCTCCCTATATCAATCAACCGTAAATAACAGTTATGCAATCGACTAATTAGCAAATTGCCACACCCGCAGCAATAATACGATCAATGCGGGACGTGGTCAAAGAGCAATGCATCTGCTCATAGGGTTGAGCTAAAACGGGGAGCTTTCTGCGTGTAGCGGATATAAACAATACGAGCTAGCAGTGAGCTGCGCAGTGGAAGGCGCAATGGAAGGCGCAGTGGAAGAAAATTCCGATTTTCTAGGCGCGTAGCACCAAGCCTTCTTAAGGCTGCGACCTATGGGTCGGTCGTCATTTTATCGAGTAACATTGAATGGCAATCGAAAATATTATGATTCTTAACTAGGGTTTAGTTTCCCGTGACATTGCTTAATGCATGTGCCGGTCATAACTCACATTACTGCTGCCCCAACCCATTCACTTGTTCGAAAGGATGATGTACATATGAAGTGCGTTCATTGTATATTATGTGAGCTCCGCGTTCGTGTGATGTAGTACAACAGAATGTATTTCACTGCCTTGGTTCTCATATCACGGACAAGCGAATGCACACCCGCATGGCAAGGAAGAATTAGCGGTCCGCCGCTTCATTGCTTTACTGGGGTTTTGGACCATTTACCGAAGAGTTGCCCCAACATGGCTACCATGAAAGGTTGACCGCGCTAGATGCCTCCCGCCGCGACGACACTTGTGACGTTTCGTTGTTACATTTGGACATTTATCTTTCGGGCGTGGCCCGCTTTCACGGTTGTCGCTTCGCCACGGCGTTACTTTGTATGTCGTGTGTGTGTGTGTGTGTGTGTGTGTGTGTGTGTGTGTGTGTGTGTGTGTGTGTGTGAGAGAGAGAGAGAGAGAGAGAGAGAGAGAGAGAGTGTGTGTGTGTATGTGATCACTCTATATTCGCAAAGTATATGAATAGAGTCAGGTCTACCGCTCGTGGCGACCTATGCAATTCTGCGACCATGTTTACCCCGTCTAAATATTGCGTATGGGCCCAGTGGTTTTGGTACGTACTCTTCACGTTCGCGACACATTAATGGAGTTAGGCCCACCGACTGTGGTGAAATGTGAGCTCAGGCTTGGATGCTCAAGATTGTTTGGTTTCTATATCCCATGTGGGTCTATCCACTAACGGTAGCTTCTCCATATCCATAATATTCTCAGTGAGTTGGTTTCTCTACATTTTTGTGATACATGGTACAGCCAGACCGCACTGTCGCGGTGTGTGTGAAAAAGCTCCGGCTTAGATGAGATTGTATCATCACGTAGGCCTGCGAGCCCGGCTAACCCGTGTAATTGAACGCTTATGAGGCTAGCTAATAACACCATGAGTGCATAGTTCTCTTCATGTCCGTGTTACATTGTAGAACTATGCCTATGACACGGCGTTTGAAGAAGCTCCGGCTTATACGAGATTGAATCATTTGGTAGGCTAGCGAACCATGCTACCCGGTGTAACTAAACGTCTATCAGGCTCCTAGCCCACGTGCCAGCTTCAAATATTTTTTTGTGCTACGGCTGACGCATTACTGCTAATTGGCTGAACTTTGTCACTAGTTTGGTGGAGGGCCCACGTGATGCGAACGTGCACAACAATTATCTTGAAGTTATTGATTATTGTGGGACCACGGTTATCATACACGCGTAACCGCTCCGGCTTTGCCGAAACCAACATGCCGACGCTATCCCGTCTTAGGCTCTTGTGATACTAATGAGCTTGTTTCGATACTTATACTTCGACAAATCCGGTAAGCAGGTCAACCGCATAAGAACGGACTATTTCAATTCCCTATCTTTGTCTACGAATCTCTAGTTCTGCGACCCCGATCAAGACGTGGCAGTTATGACGACTTTAAAATTGTCCGCTATAGTCGACCTTAAGACATTTAGAGACACTACCCGCGGCGTTCTCACTTTAGCACGCTTGATTCGCAATTGCATGCGTGTTATTTAGTCTAGGAACGGACTAGTGCATCTATTTAGTCAGGGAGCTATAGTTCTTTACCTTATGAGTAAGCTGTAGCCATAATCACCCCACGGGCGACATATATAGAGGCGACCCGGTCTATGGTTGTGCTTTGTCGTTCGCACCCGTTGTTGGCGCGCAAAAAGCGTGTAAGGACACACGCGGTGACCCCGGTGGCCGTCCACCTCCTTACTCTTGAGATATGTGGCCACGTCCCACGTATGTACCAAACCACGACATAATCGTCACGGCGCTCCTCATGGACGCGGGAACCATTTCGGACGTTTGAAATCGCGTCCTTGCTCGTCCTAACAGTGCTATCCTAGATGGCGCCAAGAGCGCGTCCCTCTTGAAAGTAAGCCCCGTCCACAGCTCGCACGTGTACCGGGCGATAGACAATTCACATGGCCGTGTTATTATTGCGGTGCTTACGGATACCTACAAAAGAGATGCCCAAATGTAGATGCCGAACGTGACTAATTATAAAGCAAGCACGGTTTGGCTTTGTTTCCCTTGCGGGTCTGAATCCCACCGAATAGGCGTATATATCAATGGCACCAAGAGTGTATAGCTCTCTTCATGCTCGCGTTACATGGTAGAGCGAGACCGCTCTAACGCGGCGTCTAATGAAGCTCCGGCTTTTGTGAGACTGTATCATCTTGTAGGCATGCGACCCATGCTACCTCGTGTAATTAAACACCTTTGAAGCTCATGGCCCTCGTGCTAGGTTTTTCCTTGTGTGCTGATAGTCACGCATTCTGTCGAACACATGTTGTGGTAGCGCACAATAATTAATATAGGGTTACTGATTGATGTAGGACCATAGGTGTCCGACGTGCTTACCCGCTACGGCTCTGTCGAGCTTGACTTAGCAGAATTGGACCCAATCTTCATTGTACTTATTACACGACAAATAATAACTTAACCCGTTAGGAGTCGCTTCAATATATGCAAATAGTGTCTGCAAACGACCTCTGCCTCCGCCGATCTTGCTAGACTCTCGGCAAGTACATTATGTGCCTACCCAACAAATGACTTATCGCATCATGTCCTTCTTGATTTCATGGTGTAATGCTTAGAAAACGGGGAGTTTTCTGCGTGTAGTTGATGTAGGCAGTGTGAACTAGCAAGGATGTACTGCGCTCAAGAACGGAGCGCCAGAAAACTCCGATTTTCTAGGCGCGCAGCACCATGCCTTTTTAAGGCTGCGGATTGTGGGTCGGTCGTCATTCTCTCGAGTAACACCGATTGGCAATCTTGCTCCCCCCCCGTCCTCTTGAACGCTTGGACTACTAACGCTTGGCGATTGGCCCCAATTTTTATAGATGGGATAGCGCGAGCCACAACGCTACCCTTGACCTGCAGGTTTGATGAGGGGTCAGTGTACGTCCTCCCTTGGAGGTTGCGTCACCCCGGCGGTACGGCACACCAAACAACTCCTTGTAACTTCAACTCCTGAAACCCCCAAGCGATTTAGGACGTGGAGCGAGGTGAGCACGGGTGGAGGTTGAAGAGAAGGGGGACAATGCTACAATTACGAGATGACTGGAGGAGTAATCGTGCTTGGAGTACCTATGTCGAAGTGGCCGGTATTGTAGACCTTGAGAATGTGGACGACAGTAGGGACATTACTTGCCACCTAGGTTCCTTCCTTTTCTTTGACCAATGCCCGTGTTACGACCACCTCGGTCAGTACACTCTGAGCATGCCCAACAAGTGAGTTGTCGTATTACGTGTAACATGATTGCATGGTAAAGTGCATATATTATAACTTACCATCAATGGACGCTCCCGAAGCTAGCGACCCGCGAATCCATTCATTCGCGAGGCCACACTAATCACAAATATGTAAAACCATATGCATAAGAGAAAAACACAACGGGAAAAGAGCGCAAGAGCAGAGGAGCAAAACAATATTCACATAATATATAGTAGTGCTATGCTTTTATTTGCTGGTTTTCATGCAATTAAATATCTCATTTAGACGACCCCCTTTGCTCTTTAAGTTGCAAAGGAAGTGGGGATGCGGAGGTAACATAGCTGAAACCCTTGCTGCACGACGGGATAGAGATCCCGCTACTAGCAGAGAGGCGCGATGCAAGAGGTCAATGAAAATGCAATCAATACATGGTATTATTTTATGAGCGATGAACGACGATACTCGCGGCTTTTGTATTCTTAGCCTCATTTACTTAGCGCTTTTGCTCGTTTGTGTCGGTGTGGGGAGGGAGGATCGGCATTACCCAGTAACGAAATCTTTGTCACAGTTATTCCAACCTTGTGTGGGGTGCGCAGATGCCCTGTGTAGTATGCGTTTGTCCCTGATAGTTTGCGCTCGCGCATGTACTACACTCCTCCACAAAAGTCCGGACAAGATTTCGCACCTGCGCAAGTAGAAAATGCAGTCATGCGTCGATTTTATTGACAAATATCCTGAAATCCCAGGCAATGCTTTTGCGCGCAAAATGGAATGCACCGACAACTGCGAGGGGCGAGTTCGAACACTGCCGGGCATGTGTACTTGGGGTTATCGCGCCCGCACCCGTGCGGCACGCTCTTACAAAGTAACAGTCGCCGTGCTTGGTAGACGAAAAGAGTAACGGGCGCACAACGCCGCAATATGAACGCTGATGCGACGGTCGCGCAAATATTATGCATAGGCGACGGAGGGAGGAGGTGTTGGGCAGGCCGCTGTGGGGGAAACGCAAGAAATCGCGTATGTAGACTTACCACCGATATGCGCACAACCCAAGGGCAAGCCGCTTTCGGCAACAATGTTCAAGCGATCATAACTTCCTGATATATGGTCAAAACTTTTTTGTAACATGTACCGTTGGACGCGTCTTTTCAATGCGCGTCGAACGCATTTACTCCGGAGTTCAAACTCCCACAAATCGATTTGTTATGAATTATTTTAATTTACAAACTACTCCGGCACCGCTGAGCCGCAGTGCCAAGCAACACCCATCGAAGTCGGCTCACCTCCTGAGACGATTTGTGCGGGGTTTGTCGATATATGTTTACCAATTCTTCATTCCTATTGACCTCCGAGCCCAATTCCCGACGCGTGCCACGCGTGGGGCGGGTGTGGTTGGTACAAGCACATACCCAAGCATTCCAAACACCACCGTCAACGTGATGCGTCCCTAACGGCCAAGTTGGACCTCGCCCCTCCCCTAAGCCAATCGCCCTCGCATGTTTACAGCGTGCAGTGTTTATCCAAACCTGCGTCATGTGCGTTTTTGCTCGCCTGCTTTCCAAAAAATCACCCGTGCCAGCGGCGTGAACTTCCGTGCTCTATTCACACACCCGCAAACCAAACCTCGCGCATTGAACACGGCACCCACGCCTCCAAACCCCCTCCAAAACCCCCCCAAAAATACGGTTATGTGGAACACAAAGAAGTATGCAGCTTGGTATGAGCGCTTGAGCAATGCCCAAGCGTGGCGCTCAGAATGACGTGTGCAGTTCATACAATTTCTCGGGAGTTTATGGGCTTAATTCGACAAACTCCACCGACAACACCCGCTTTAAGATGAGGTCTAACCGCCCCGGATGGCGGCTTACTGCTTGCTTCTCGGCTCTCCTACAATTGGGTGGTACTCGGGTATCGTCGTGCTTGACGTGGTGAGAGGGGAGCGTGTTCTTGACTAGGTTATGCTTAACATAATGCATCTCCGGACTTTTGTGGAGGAGTGTATAATAGTCAATACAGCAACAAACCCGCCCAAACATGTTTGTCGTCAGGCTTGCGCGTCATTCGCTACTAATAACGTAATGTGAGACGAGACTGCTTCTCCCCGCCGGGCCACATCCAACCACTTCTCCCCGCCGGGCCTTTCGGCAAACATATTTCTATACCTATCTTCGACATCCTTCGAAAAGGCTCAAAACCGTCGCGTCATAAAAACGACCAATGCATACTTCGTTGCTCAGTTAGATGCGACGCGCTGTCTACTTTCACGACATGAATGTCAGTTCGAAATGAGTATCCCCTCTGACTTTGTACTTCATACTGCATTTGGATCAACTGCACGGGAAGCGAAGGGGCGCAAAAGTTGTGGGGTTGAAGGCTCCGAAAACACGGGATCATAGACCGCATGACAACACGGGATCATTTTCAGCAACACAACAGAACAGAAAGGAGATCTGGATGTAGCACATTCTAATATCACATATGATGTAATAAGTTGTTATTTGGAGTGCCCTGTTTCTCATAAACACGTGGATTTGCCGTGGAGGGATTTGCTTAGTATTCCAACGATACGAAAGATGCCTCCGTGGCGGACTACCGTTCGCACAGAGAACGAATCGCAACAACGGCAGCATCATATGAAACAGCAGGGGAGTGGAAGAGTGGTATTCTGAACACAGCATTGTTTTCCGTTTCTTTCCAACGAGTCACGAGGGTGAAGAGTGCAGACACGAATCAGGGCTTCATACGAGTGCTAATGATGGTGGCCCATTTCCAACACACATACCAGGTGCGTGTTGTCTATCAGTACCTGCTGTAGTGTGGCGCTCAACGGGCAAATACTTCTGCACGGCTCCTCTGTTGAAATGAAGTGGACACGCGAGCCGTGTATTCCGATTTGGTTATGAAATACCGACAAGGTGGTCATGTAAACTGATCAGCAACAGATAATGAACTTCGACTCAACAAGATAAACACCTTTGACATGCAAAATGATTGACGAATGCAAAGAGGACGCGGAGGGATTGGATAGATAATTCGGTGTGCGCCAAGCCACATACTCGCTTTCACTGGCGCTCACAGCTATCAAGAAACTGCTTCCCTGGTCGCCTGACACACAAGACGGCGGCGAGGTTGGACAGGGGCCGGACGACAAATATCGCTGCCAGCCGATATCATATAAACATCGTACGAAAATCCTAAAATATTTTGGGCGTTATTTTTCCGGCGCCGCAACGGTTGCACAGGCGCCGGTCAGGTCGTGTACCGCTTCAACACAGTCATTCAATCATCCCATAAACTTTTCCAGCGGTGCTATGGTAGCTCCACCGCTTTCATGCGAATCAACGCGTGGGCCACACGGCAGTCACACATGGTCACCCCACACCTTGAAGGGAGGTGCCAGAGACGGAGGTGGGGGATCAGTCGTCGAGGTCCATTGACATGGAGTTCCTGGCGAAAGAGATCATAGCGTCGTGTGAGACCATGGTGTCCCGCAGAATGTCAATCAGGCCGTCCAGGTTGTCGTGGTGCACCCAGTGCCCCGCGTCCAGCAGAGTGTACACCCCACAGTTGTGCCCCTCCAGCACCTCCTGCTCCGACCCCGCCCACCGAAACGTGCTCTTCTCCGCCCGCACAAAGTCTATGTCCAGCCCGGTGGGGCGGTCCGTGATGATGGGCCACAGGTCCGTCGCCTCATACGAGTCGTACATCTCTGCGATACCGTTCAGGTCAAACGTCCACTGCATCAGGCTGCGGTTGTGGGAGCTGGGCCGCAGGTTGGTGCACACCCACTGCGCCACAGCGTCGCTAAAGCCCTTCTCCGCCAGGATATCCAGTAGGATCCGCCGGTTGGTCAGCGGCATGGGGACCTCCTTCAGCGTGTTGATGAGCCGTTTTGGGTGGTCGGGGGAGGGCTCTGACCGGATGTCGCCCGGGAGTGCGTCCAGCACCCACACCTGCACCGGCCGCGGCAGTTTGGTTTTCCCTTTGCAAAACTGCCGGCTCATGGCCAGCACCACCTTGCCGCCAAAGGAATGCCCGATGATGACACGCGGGAAGAGCTTCAGATTAGACAGTAACCGCATCACGTCTGCGGCGGCGCTGTCCACAGTGTGAGGCCCCGGCCACGGCAAGCCCGCAGAGGAGCCATGGTTACGTAGGTCCACCAACAGCACCTGCCAGTTGGGATGCACCTGCAGGTACAACGAAATGCACCCACCTAAACACCCATCGCCTTCAATGTGTAGAGCTGTGTCACATGCAATGTCAGGAAAGACTGACTGTGCTTTCCAAACGTACCTCCACTATTCGCCTCGCGAGGCTCTTCAGATTGCGCTTGGAGCCCATAATTCCATGAGCTAGTACCACCGTTGGCGGGGGCTGGACGTGGCGCGGGCTTGTGGGGGACCACTCCACCTGAAAGGCAAGTGCACACCCACAACGGTGTCACATGGCATGCAAGCACAATGCACGCCACTGGCAATGCCTGGGCATAAGTGTAGGTGCATGCTGGAGGAATATCCGATAACGCGCCCACTGCGTAGACTCGAGAATGCATTTCAACGCGGCTGCAGGCCACACTCACAAACATGCCCGCCTCGATTTCATACGCCTGCGCAACACAATCCGTCACAGTCACGATCAGATCATTCAGCGTCTCTGCTTAAAACAGCAGCATGCATGCGCAGACAGCACAGTGCAGGCAATCTACAGGAGTTAATGCGTGAGAGAGAGGTAGCTCACTAGCGTGGGGATGCCTGTGTTGGGAGAGGTGAAGCTCTGGTATGACCGCCCAGTTGCTGCAGCCCACACGCCCACTTGAACCTGCACGCGTGGTGTAAAGAGGTGAAAAGAGGAGGGAAGTTGGGCACGGGGTAGCCAAATCACAGTGGGTGGTGCTGAATGGGTGGTGTGCATGGGTGAAATGCATTTTTGGTCTGAACATTGGGCAAGAAAGTTTGTTGAGGTAAGGGAAAGGCGCTCGCCGTCCGTTTGTTTTTTCGGCAGTTATCGCGCGCCGGCGTTCGCAAAGGACCGGGACAGTAGAAAGATGGGTGCTTGGGCAGCGCAACACGTCTACTGCTCGCCGAGGTTTTTCGATAGGCTGATGAAGAGCGACCTCCGCTGGCTGCTACTACCTCGTGCTTCGCCGGCATAGTCGGCATACTGGCGGCTACCGAAGGACAGCGCGTGTGCTGTTATTTAGGGGATTGCCACTTCAGGGCGGATTAACTGTAGAACCGCCAGACGGCTCTCCCGACGCCTTAATCGCCAGCACCGCTATGCCTTCTGCACGGGAACGAGCTGCGTTAGAACCGCCAGTGGGGAGAAGCTTAGTCGGAAGCCCTTCGCGGGGAGGGGAGCGCAGCAGGGCGAGGCACGGGATCAGCCGCAGTCGGGTGTAAAGAGTCCTTTTCGCCCATCTGCTCTTTGGTAGTCAGACCGTCGGATCGCACAGCCTGTCACAAACTACTGAACGCGTGTGTCTCCAATGTACGAACACGCTTCTTACCGCAGCACGCGCTCGGCTTCGTATCTGTCGCCGGTCAGCGCGGTCGTATTTTGCGTACGATAGCAAGCGCTGAAAGTACGGCTAACCTTAACTATTGCTACCCATGTACTAGGGATAAGGATATTCGCGTTGTTCCTGAAAAAATACATATTAAAATGAAAATTGCGATACAGTTCTCTTTCTTATACAGATAATAAGTATTAATATTAATATATCAAGTCTTTACATCTTTCGCGTGCGGTGCAAATATGTGGCGGACCTATTGTTGTTGGGCTGTCGATCTGCAGTGGGTTCAAAAAAATTGTTTACAAGAAGAATCAGATGAGCACGGACAGGGAAAGTGGGAGGGGAAACAAGAGGGCAAGAGTGACAAGAGGATCACGGAATCCAAAGCACAGCAAAAGGAAAGCACTGCATTGTGTACAAAGTGGGTTTTCGAGCTGCAAATAATAAAACCTGTACGTAGGAGATGGTGTCGTGCCGTCGTGTGACACATGTTGTTGTACCCATACGATAGAGGTTGCAAAAGTGGAAGACTCCTTGACAGTGCGATGCCCGATGCCGTAATAACGACAAGCGTTTTTTGTCACGATGCATTGAGTGCCGTTTGTTTTGCTCCAGCGAAAATTACTCCGGCCCGATATCTGTCAATACAGGTACCGGTACTGGTTGCAGCAGCGATATGTGATGATTATCTGTCACGCGGTTCTGGAGTCCGCCATGTGCATGTCGAACAGTAAGGATCCTTACCTGACACGAGCGCACAATACTTTTACGATAATAAGGGTTTGCTACTCGCCTAGCCATCTGCTCTGCTTCAGGGGCAGCCGGACAGAAGCCCAGGGAGTGATCCAGTAAAGACGCGCCCAGGGCAGGGGGTTATGATCACGATTGAGAATTGGGCAGACTTGGCTCCCTGTCGTCTCTGTCTGCGTACAAGTAGGACCTGCTAGAACGATGACCACCATATACCTCAATAATCATGCCAGGGGCTTTACGTATCGATTTTAATTTTTTTTTTTGCTGCTACACGGGTATTTTGAAATACTGATAATCACGGTATTTGGATGTATCAATTTGCCTTCCTGTTCCTCGGGCTTCGGTTTTTTCCTCTTTTCTTCTTATTGCTTGGTGGCCTCCGCGTCTTATTCTTGTAAGATTTTTTTGTTTGATGTATCAGTTTCTTCCGGTATTTCGATTTATCGACTTCATACCATATCAAGTTTTCTATGTCCTGCACCATGCAATCAGGCAGGAGCTGATACGACAGCTCGCATTTTGGGTAGGCTTAGAGTGTACTGACCGAGTGGTCCGAACACGGGCATTGGTTAAAGAAAAGGAAGGAATCTAGGTGGCAAGTAATGTCCCACTATCGTTAACAGTCGCATGGTCTACTACAATACCGTCCACTTCGAAATAAGTACCCCTCTAGCCAGCTCGTACACGTAGTATTGTCTCCCTTCTCTTCAACCTCCGCACGTGCTCCCCACGGTCCACGTCTTTAATCGTCCGGAGGGTTTCAATGGGTTGTAGTTACATGGAGTATTATGGTGTGGCGTTCCGCCGGGGTGACGCAACCTCCAAGGGACAAGGGAGGACGTACATTGATCCCTCACCACAACCGCAAGACAAGGGTATCGTTGTTTTTCGCGCTATCGCATCTTTAAAAAAGGGGCCATTCGTCGAGCGTCAGTAACCTCGAATTAGTTCAATCGTTAAATATGGCGGGGGGAGGGGGGGGCAAAGATTGCCAGTGATTGTTACTCGAGAGAGAATGGCGACCGGCGCCCGCCGGCGGCGCAGCGGCGGCGGCCCCGGAGGGGGGTGCGCTCGCAGGCCCGTCGGCACCTACCTCTACCTCCACGCGGTGGGCGATGGTAACCCCATAGCCGTGCCAGGCCTGGCACGGTAGGGGGCTAAACGAGGTACCGGCAGCTGCGATCCGCGGGATCAGCAGCTGTCGGAAAGCCATGTACGGAGGGTTTTGGAAAAACATAATATCCGTACACCAACACAGGGATCTCCCGCTCGGCCAGTCCGATATGTCTTTCCGCGACTAAATACTCGCAGATACTCTTCCGACGATGGGGCGGGGGCGGCGTTTGCGAAATATTTTTTGGCGAAAAGGGGTACGGACGGATCAGCGGAGGGACGAAGGTGTTGGAGCTGGCGGCGGACAGCTGGGAAGCAGCGCTAGGGACGGCGCTCGCTAGCAGTCGCCAGCCCTGCGAGCGTCTCAGATCTCCCCTGGGGGCGAGGCCTGAGGCTACGCAGGACGGTGGTTGGTCGCAGCCGGAGGAGCGGCACGGTCTGGCGGCGGCGGTCCTTAGGACCACCCGCCGCCGGAAAAGCCCGGTACGGGGGGATTTTGGAAAAATTCCCGTACCCACCATCTTTTGAGGACCGGCGACTCGATCCCTGTGTTCTTCCTACCCCTTCCCTAGTCGGTACCCAGTTATCGATAGGCTGCCTCAGGCAGTGTGCCTAGGCTTATCGTAACGGCACACTGCTCGTAAAGGCGGCCCCCTAACAACGTAAACCACTGGGTGAGGGCACGGACGGCCACAGCGCGATCAGATAGGTGTTGGAGACAGACGGGAAAAGGACATGGGACAGGAGAAAATCTGGCTCGGGGGCAGGAGAGCCAGCCGGACACCGTCTGCAGCCTAGTTCTTTTCTCTTCTCAGCCCCCGAAGGAGGAGAGAAGACTCGGCTAGGTGGCGAGCTGCGTCGAGAGGAGCGGCTAATACCTCGGGCGGGGTTGAGCACGGATCGAGGCGGGACCGACGACGACCTTTGCGAGGGGGGTTTTTTACCTGCCTTTCCCCCCAAGCTCCGGCACGACCGGAGTCGCACAGGAGCCGAGGTCAGGCAGGTTCGCCTCGACCAGCTCAAGCTGGACAGCTTTGCTGATCAGCGACCCCGCAGCGGCTGGAGCAGGCCGCGTATCGTGGAGACTAGCGACATTTTATATTTCATACATGTATGCAGACAATACTTGTTTATGAGTATGTTTTAGACGGTATCGTTACTGCCATTGGAGAGGTTGGGATTAGTGGTTCACGGTCTACCTCAGTCTACTAAGTCTTGTATGGCATAGCATAAGGGGGGGGCCAGAGACATCAGCCGGTTTATACTGGTATTGTTGTAAACAATTTCAATTTCAAATTTCAAATGGCGACCGACCCACATGTCCACCTTAAGGCATGGTGCCTAGAAAACCTGCATTTTCTCTCGCTCTATTCCAGTGCGCAATGTTGCACAAGTTCATACTCCTTAAATCCACAAGTTTGTACTTCTTACATCCAATGCACCTAGAGAACTCTACGTTTTCTATTATGCACTACACAATGCAATCGGGCAGGATCTTATACGACAACTCACTTGTTGGGTAGGCTTAGAGTGTACTGGCCGAGAGTTTAGCAAGATCGGCGGAGCCGAAGGTCGTGTACAAACATTATGTATAGATTCAAGCGACTCCTAACGCGCACACCTCTAATTTGTAGTGTGGGTAACAAGGGTCCAAAGCCAGACTCATAAGAGCCGTTGCGATTAAGCACGCCGGACACTCGTGGTCCTACATTAATCAATTTTATTGTGCACTACCGTGGCATGTGTTAGACACAATGCGTCAACTATAGCACACAAGGAAAATAGTTAGACGTGACACGAGGGTCGGAGCCTTAACGGCGCTTTTAATTATACGGGGTCGCGTGGGTCGCATGCCTACTAGTTGATACAGTCTCAAATAACGCGGAGCTTCTTCAAACACCGCGTCGCAGCGGTATGGCTCTTCCATGTAACACGTACATGAAGATAATTATGCACTCAAAGGCCATAGATGTATACACCCATTCGGTGGGGGTTAGACCCGCATGGGGTACACAGGCAAACCGTGTTGTTAGCCTTATAATTAGCCACGTTTGGCAGCTGCATTCGGGCAGCTCCTTTAAAGGTGCCAGTAAGCACCTTAAGAAAAGCACGGTCCTAATTGTCTATCGCACGGTATAGGTGCGAGATGGGACGGGGCTGATTGTATAGGTGCGAAGAGGGACGCGCTCCGAGCGCCAAGTATGATAGCACTGTTACCTCGACCATGGACATGCAAACGTGCGATTTGGTTACCGCGTCCATGAGGAGCGCCTACACGCCTAGGACGTGGACGGCCACCGAGGATAGCGCGTGCGGCCTTAGCAACATGTTACGCGCGAGCAACGGGTGTAAACGACACATGAAAACCACAAAATGGGTCGCCTCTATATATATCTGCCGTGAAGTTATTATGGCTACGTTTAAGGTCTCTGTGGTTCTTTCCGGGAACCACATCTGGTGGGCCTGACTCCATTTACGTGTAGGAACGTGAAGAGTAACTCTTACAACCATTGCACTAGTAACACAAGTGCCTAGGCTCTCCGAGGGAACCATATCTTGTGGGCCCGACTCCATTCATGTGTAAGAACCACATATAGTGGGTCTCACTTCGTTTACGTGTAGAAACGTGAAGAGTAACTGTCGTAACCAAGGCTGTGCTGAAGTCACTTCAGCTCAGGCGACTTCAGGTGTTCAGCCTAAACTGAAGTGACTTCAGTTCAGTATGAAGTCTCGGCGAAAGTGGCTTGAACCCGACGGGACTGAAGTCAGCCTAGATTTGAAATTTTTTAATCGGGTGAGTTGTCCCTGTTCGGCCGCCGTGATTTGGCGATATCCGTCGAGAAATACTACGTACCGTTATTTGTCACCCATTTGTGGCCGTGTTGCGATGTACTAAGTTAGTACTGATGAATAGTATATTTGTATCATGGGATTACGTAAGGCCTTATGTATGGAAATTCGTACTTATCGGGAGCTCGTCGGGGTCATGGTTTAGGGTTTAGGTTTTAGGGTTTTAGGATCATACGGGGCTCAAAACAATTCAGGGGGTTTTTCATGTCACTTCAGGCGGGCCTTTAGTATGAAGTCTTGACCTGAATTCAGGCTGTGTTCTGTTCAGCAGGGCTTGAATGGCTGAATTCAGCTGAACAACTGAACTGAAGTCACTTTAGCCTGAATTCAGGTCCTGAAGTCTCAACTGAATTCAGACCTGAAAACAGTTCAGCTGAATTCAGGCTGAAGTCCCTGAAGTGACTTCAATTCAATCTGAATTCTCAGATTCGGACTTCAGCACAACCCTGGCCGTAACCATCGCACTAGTATCACAAGAGCCTACTAGGCTCTCCGAGGGAACCGTACTAGGTGGGCCCGACTCCATTCATGTGTAAGAACGTTAAGAGTAAATATTGCAACAAGCTTACTAGTATCTCCATATCATGAGACGAGATAGCGTCGGCATGTTGGTCGCATAGGGGCTTAACTTTAACGCGTGTCTCATAACCGTGGTCCTGCAATAATCAATGACTTTATTATTGTGCACTACCGTAGCAGGTGGGCACTCCACCTAGCTAGTGACAAAGTTCAAGTGACTAACAATGATGCGTCAATTCTAGCACAAGCTTCGCACGTGGGCCATGAGCCTCAGCGGCGTTTAACTACACGGGGTAGCCTGATTCGCAGGGCTACTATATGATACGGTCTCATCTAATCGGAGCTTCTTTAGACGCCGCGTTAGAGCGGTTTGGCTCTACTATGTATCACGAACATGTAGAGAAAACAACATGATTAGAGTGTTACAACTAGCTTTTCATGCGTTTAACTACACGGGGTAGCATGGGTCGCAAGCCTACGAGATGATACGGTCTCATCTAACCCGGAGCTTCTTCAAACGCCGCGTCAAAGCGGTTTGGCTCTACCATGTATCACAAATAAGTATTTAACGACACGGTTAGAGCGTTACATCTACCCTTACATGCATTTAATTACACGGAGTAGCGTAGGTCGCATGCCTACCAGATGATGCGGTCTCAACTAAGCCGGAGCTTCTTCTGACGCCGCGTCATAGCGGTCTGAATCTACCATGTATCACGAACATGTAGAGAAAAGAACACAGTTAGAGTATTTTAGATAGTCTTACATGCATTTAATTACACGGAGTAGCCTAGGTCGCATGCCTACCAGATGATGCGGTCTCATCTTTGCCGGAGCTTATTTAGACGCCACGACAGTGCAGTCTAGCTCTACCATGTATCAATAAAATGTGGAGAGAACAACTCACTCATAGTGTTCCAAATATGTACAAGCTACCGTAAGGAGACAACCCAACAAGGGATACAAAGCCAAACAATTGGTGCTCGTACTAAGCACGTTTAACAACCGCATCATGGCAGTTTTTTTAGAAGGTATGCATAAGCGCCGCATGCGAATCATGGGTAAGCTTGTCTATCGCCCTTGCCCTTCACGCACCGGCACCGGAAACTAAGCAATCGTTCAGAATTATTTTCTTTTATGTCACATGAGCTCGGAGCTCACCAAATTACTTCGGAAGGCACATTAACCGTACATCATCCTCCGAGTATCAAATCACTAGTTAAAATCTTATAGTACTTTTGAGTGGCCGCATAGTACGCATTCTCAACCGGACCATTGGAAACTTTGGGTCGCATTCACCACAGATTCATGTCATCCGCAAGCACATGGCCCATACAAATATCCTCTACGTGCCACTTCTACCTAGCGGCTTCACCCATTACAAAAGTCATCCAATCGGAGTGGGGCAATCGCAAACATGAACATGTAGTATGTTGTCCGAGCACGGATACAAAACAATTATCTATTAAGCCAAGTGCCATCCACAAGTTCAAAGAAATGGATGGTTGACATCTATGCAAATGGTGCACAACACTATCCGAGCGCGCCAAGCTCACTCAAAGTGCTTCGGGAAAGTGCGCGCCAAGCTCACACGTACGTCCATATCAGAATGCTACAAAAGAGGGTGGACTACAACGGGGCACATGTTAACCCGATCACCATATCATAAGCACGGAGGGCTGGAGCCCGCGTAACTACTACGGAAAAGTACGTTTATTGGAGTGCAACAACTCGGTTCTTGCTCCCCAAAGCCTATAGCCCCAGGCCTATATCGTCAGAATCGAGCGACCCCGCGCCACCCGTGTTGAACATACGACAACATAAGTTGTTGGACGTGCGTTCTCGTGCTCGACCTAGCCATTGGATATGTGCTATCAGAAAGAATCATACTTGGGCAACGCAAAAAAACACTATACCTACATTGAGAATATTGCACTTCGCAAGGTAGGAGTGCCAAACTACCCGTGTGCATGTTACAACAATGACTCACGAGCACTAAGCGGGGGTGTCGTGCGCCGTACGGCGGAAGTGAGAACTATATACGAGTATACTTCTCCCTCTTCCTATAGGGAAGATCCATAATAATAGCAAGTCCTTAATTCACGTACATAAAAAAATGTACAAATCGGAGCTGGCGCTTAGCGTTTTTTAGGCTGCACCGGTTTTGTGTACGCGAACGGGCTAACGTCGTCACTGTGTCGAGCAAAGTTCGTCTGCTTTTCGAGCAAAGACTTGCCACTTTGAGTCACACCCGAGCAAGGCTAAGCCTAATCTAAAACGGCGTCGTGAAGAGTGTCAAAGGGGGCGTCATAAGCTTCGGCGTTAGTCTTTGTTGCTAGGGACAACGTACATTGCTGCGCATGCATCAGCGACATGTCAACAACAGAACCAACGGAAACTCCCTCGACACGAGGTGGAACCCGATGTGTTTGCAACTTTAAGTGGTGTGGGTTGCCTGTAAAGGGCTTTGCTGCTCGGTGTAGCGTTTTTGGGGATAACCTCGGTACATTGTTGCGGCGGCATCTTTTGCGCGATGCGCTAGAGTCGCGCATTCATCAGATACTTGGCGCGCCAAAACAGTTTCGCGTGCACACGTCGCACTTCGCGGCATCAGATGGTTGCACATTGTATGGAAAGCCAAGCATTAAAGCTTCGGCGGTTCCTTTGTGCAAGGAGGCAGTGATGGCTAGGCGGGTGGAGCTTGGTTGTGTCGGCGTCCCGGTAGCGCACGCCGCCCCAGCCACAGAGAGCCTTATCCGCCCATCGTCTACCCGCCCCCTGAAACCTACTTCTCGACACTCTACGACAAGAGCGGACAGTCCCGCCATCGTTCTTCCACGTAGACGCACCCGTGATGAGGTTGAGGCGATGCATGAGGGAAACTTTTTGGAGATTGGTGCTTTGAAGGAGGAGATAGAGAGATTACACCGCCAACTACAACACCAATCATTTTCCGTGGCTAGAGCGAGAGCGCAAGAAGAGGAGGCGAAACTCAGACTCCGTGCAGCCAACCTTCGTGTCAACGATCTCGAAAGCAAAAACGCTACCTTAGAAGCTAGCTTGCTGGAAGCCCAAGCTGACATTGAGCGCGTGGCAGCGGAGCTCGCGGAGGAGGCGGCCAGGCTCGGCGGCGCTAGGCTTTCGTGGCAATCGGTCACCTCGGCGGACGGGAGCTGGCGCCATCGCATCACGGAGCTTACTGGCTTGGGATCTGGTGAGGTCCTTATAGACCTCTATAACTTGCTGAATTGGAACGGGCAAGCTGAAGCACTAAAACTGTGGAATGGGAGGCAATCATCGGCGCGGATGGAGGCAGAACGGAGCGGCACCTCCCAAAGGCGGAGTGGGGGACACCACGACAAGGTGATTACGCCGCAAGACGCTTTTCTTTTGACACTTACAAAACTCCGCACCGGGTTTTCACTCAGTCTACTTTCGACATGGGCCGGAATATCTTATGGGGGCTTGGCTAGAGCTTTCCCAACATGGGTTAACTTCATGACGCAATTCTTCCGGTACGTATGAAATTTGAAATTTGAAATTGTTTACAACAATACCAGTAAAAACCGGCTGTCGTCTCTGGGCCCCCCCTTGTGCTATGCTCAACCTGTAGTTGGACTTCTAAGCGTGAGGCAGACCGTGAACCACTAATCCCAACCTCTCCAATGGCAGTAACGATACCGTCTAAAACATACCCGTATCCAGGTATTTATAATTTTCTGATCTATACGTATTTTTTTTTGGATACAGTATGAAAAATAAAGTGTCGCTAGTCTCCACGTTACGCGGCCTGCTCCAGCCGCTGCGGGGTCGCTGATCAGCAAGGCTGTCCAGCTGGAGCTGGTCGAGGCGAACCTGCCTGACCTCGGCTCCCGTGCGACTCCGGTCGTGCCGGAGCTTGGGGGGAAAGGCAGGTGAAAAACCCCCCTCGCATAGGTCGTCGTCGGTCCCGCCCCGATCCGTGCTCCACCCCGCCCGAGGTATTAGCCGCTCCTCTCGACGCAGCTCGCCACCTAGCCGAGTCTTCTCTCCTCCTTCGGGGGCTGAGAAGAGAGAATAACTAGGCTGCAGACGGTGTCCGGCTGGCTCTCCTGCCCCCGAGCCAGATTTTCTCCTGTCCCCTATCCTTTTCCCGTCTGTTTCCAACACCTATCTGATCGCGCTGTGGCCGTCCGTACACTCCCCCGGTGGTTTACGTTGTTAGGGGGTCGCCTTTACGAGCAGTGTGCCGTTACGATAACCCTAGGCACACTGCCTGAGGCAGCCTATCGATGACCGGGTACCGACTAGGGAAGGGGTTGGAAGAACACAGGGATCGAGTCGCCGGTCCTCAAAAGATGGTGGGTACGGGAATTTTTCCAAAAACCCCCCGTACCGGGCTTTTCCGGCGGCGGGCGATCCTAAGGACCGCCGCCGCCAGACCGTGCCGCTCCTCCGGCTGCGACCCACCTCCGTCCTGCGTAGCATCAGGCCTCGCCCCCAGGGGAGACTTAAGACTCTCGCAGGGCTGGCGACTGCTAGCGAGCGCTGTCCCTAGCGCTGCTTCCCAGCTGTCCGCCGCCAGCTCCAACACCCTCGTCCCTCCGCTGATCCGTCCGTACCCCTTTGCGCCAAAAAATATTTCGCAAACGCCGCCCCCGCCCCATCGTCGGGAGAGTATCTGTGAGTATTTAGTCGCGAAAAGACATATCGGACAGGCCGAGCGGGAGATCCCTGTGCTGGTGTACGGATATTATGTTTTTCAAAACCCTCCGTACAGGGCTTCCCGACAGCTGCTGATCCCGCGGATCGCAGCTGCCGGTACCTCGTTCAGCCCCCTACCGTGCCAGGCCTGGCACGGCTATGGGGTTACCAGCGCCCACCGCGTGGAGGTAGAGGTAGGTGCCGACGGGCCTGCGAGCGCACCCCTCTCCGGGGCCGCCGCCGCTGCGCCGCCGGCGGGCGCCCGGTACGTATGAATTTGTGCTTTTTTTTACCCCCATTAAAAACACAAGTGCACATACCATGGACAAAGCATAATTTTTTAAAAAACTATCATTGGCATGTGCAGGTACCATTATCCACCACCCAAAGCGGAGGAGTTAAGCGGGAAGTGCTCAGATGCGTGGGAGGCTGTGTATGGGAGCGTGCTTGTTAGAATGGTGTTGGACTGCACGGAGTATCGGATACAAGCGCCATCCAGCAGGAAAGCTGCGCGCACAGTGTGGTCGGACTACAAACAAGGCCACACAGCTAAGATACTTGCCGCTATTGCACCGTCCGGGGCTTTCGTTTGGTCATCTGATCCCTTTCCGGGTCGTGTTTCTGACATCGAAATTTGTGAATGCTCTGGGTTTATGGATTTAGTGGAAAAGGGGGATTGTTACCCAGCAGACAAAGGTTTTGATGGTTTAGCTGCTTCATTAAGGGAAAAGCTAGCTAGAGAAGTAGCTCCACCCCGAAAGTTCAGGGGGGTTGCTCAGTTCACATCAGACGAGAGAGAACAAGGGGCGCTGCAGTCGAATTTACGTATCCACGTCGAGCGCCACTTTTCTAGGGTGCAAGCATGGGGAGTGTTTAGCCTAAAAAATATCTCTCTATTGTATGCAGATTTGATAGGCAATATGTTTTTTGTGGTCAGCCACTTATGCAATTTTAGCACACCTTTGCATGCGGATTCTTGCTTTGGCAAGGAGATGGGCGACGATGAGGAGGCAACTTAAAAATCTATTTCACCCCTATTATGTAATGATTGGATTTTGTGCCCAATATTGGCCTCTCGTGTCACTTGCAACGCATACTAGGTTCCCCATGTTGCCTCCAAAGCAGACACAGTGCCAATCACTTCTGCTATGCTTGAAAACAATTTCGCTTGTGCATCTTGAAAGCGTGCATCTGACGCGAAGGTAGGCCACGTGTCTTTATGACGGGCGCTCACTGGATCATACATTGCCCGGTCACCGCTCTCCTTGTTTGCTTCAATGACACGCGCGCTGGTTTGGCCACGCTGCCGGATGACACGTCGGGATGACAATAGGAAAGGGATACGGGACATCGGTGTCTTGACATCATAGGTCTCGCCGGCGCCTGGCTGGTTCCACTTGCATATCCTCGATGTGACAGGGACGTTAACACCCTGCTCCGCCATTCTTGGGAGGTGGTGAACAGAAAAAAAGTAGCATGGCCAAATGTACGCATTGTGCGCTGCGTCCAGCGGGACACTCGCAACTAGCTTGAAGGACTCGTGTACAATGGGGATGCACGCCCTCGAGCTTAACCACTGCCAATTGCGCCCAAACTTTGTAAGGGCGGGGCCTTTGCGATGCTGGAGCTTGCATTTGAAAGAAACAAAAATGTTCCGCGCGGCTGTCTTGACTAGCTCCAACGAGGGATGTAACATCCACGGTGCTGCCAAGATGGCACATTAGCCGGGGCAAGCGAGGCATCTCCATCACGCGGTGTAGTGCATCTTGGATTTTACCACCAAATGCTTGCATGTTACCGGCACCTGACACCACAAGATCAAAGTGGTTTAATATCAACGCCAATTCTACAACAGGGGCATAGTTGCTGAGCTCTGCCTTGGTCACGATCCACCTATCGTCAACGGGTAAGTCATCTTCTCTCGCTGGCACATCTTCGAATTCCCACCCTTGATGTGGAAACCGTTGTAATAAAATATGGTGAAGACAATTTCCATCAGGGTCTCGCAACTGGACATGCTCACCCCGAGAACGCATGTCAGCCTCAGTGGCTAATTGGTTCAACACCACAACCATAACTTCCGCATGCCGAGCATTTGATAGTCCGATATCCGCCATTCCTGCTCTAGTGCGTAACCATCGATGCATGACGGATAGAGTAGGGTAACCTTGTGGCCAAGGTCGTGGAAGCAGTGAGGCACCAGGTATCATGTCCTCTGTAAGTAGGGCATGCAACATAACCGTCGCGACTTGTTCGACGTCTGGCAATTGACAAGGCTCTCCATCCGGAGAAATGTATCCCAAAGCCCGCTTTTCTGCCAATTCGTCTGGCACATACAAACCAAGGAACCCCCATTTTGCACATGCTTCCACACAGCCCATGCCAGTTTTGGAAACAACCTTTTTTTGAGAGCAATCATAAGCGAGCGCATAATTAAAAGCTACAATGGCTTTGCTCGCAACCTGTTCCCATTCTGACGCGACAAGAGAAGGGCTAAACTCCACAAGCGCCACGGCTAGGCATGGTAATGCTCCATCCAAAAGGGGGTGCGAAAGATTACACCCACGGCTAGCAGCTAAAGTGATAGCCATGACCGCTTTTTTGGGTCCGACACCGGGCACTTTCGTGCCATAATCGAAACCTGCCGCCAACGCGTAAGCTAGCAAAAATGGCGCTCCAAAGCGTGCTAACTCCCGGAGAAATAACGTGTCATACTCCCTGGTTTTGGGCCAGCTCTGTGGATTAAGTATCCTCGCGTAGTCAACGACAAAGCAACGACCAGTAAGCCACGATACCTTGAAGTATGTCCGCTTTATCCCGTGGACAATGAAGTCGCTATCGACAGTCCATGCGCTGTCGATAGTCCCTTGCGATGCCATGTACGCTAGCTGGCTGTCGGCCTCGTAAGGTGCAACAAGATATGCCACTCCAGCACGTCGGAGAGCGTCAATGCAAGCAAGGGTCGCTGGCCAGCCTAGCTTTTGTGCCGCTGCTTTAGCTAGCGCATCTGGCGCAGCGCCATCGTACTGGACCTTCGCTAGTTGAACTTGACGCCTTTCCGCTCTCGCATGGTCTGTCGGACTTTTTGCAGGAAACCGACCACCGTCGAACACCAAGACAATATTCAACCCCTTGCCAATCACAACATGTGCTCGCTGTCGCAACGCCGTTCCGAGAGTAGTGTAGTCGTTGTTCATGATGTCTCTAGCATAGGCGTACCCGAGCTGGTGCATCCACACGCATGCGTCTACGCCGACAACATCACCACGAGCCGCTACATAGATGTTAGCTTGCCGACAAAGTGGACCGAGTTGCGTGAGCAAGCCCACCACGCCCATCTCCCTATATTTTGATGTTTCCAAAACTTGTGTTTGCGAGTTTGTTGTGATAGAGTTTCGAGAGAGTGCACCCAAAACGCAATGGACTGCCGATGCCACGCCGAGTGAGTAAGCGCGCTACCGAACTTTTTACAGTACTTAAATAGTACTGAATTGGCGGTGATAGCCGCAGTCCGCTGGCGGTAGCTGAAAATTACTTAAGCGCCAGCTCCCATTTTCGGTTTTTCGCCATACACTGTAATAAAGTACATGCTCCCATATTATGGATCTGCCCTATTGTCCTTCTTCCCCCCCGACCCGCCACTAAATTCCCTGTTTTGTAAAAAAGCCTTCCTCTGATGCGTCCCTAGCTAGATGGGAACTCCGCGCTCTCCGCACCCCCCGCGCGCGCAATCGCGCGCCCTTCAATTCTAATATTACCAGAGCCAGAGCCACCGACCCGATAACCGGATCCCCACCAGCGCAGCGATCGCTCCCACCGACTCGGAACCACACTAACCTCATACAGCGGCGACCAATTATTAGCAAGTGACTCTGTACAGGCCCCGTTAGCAGTAGCGAGTGAGCAGTCCCTAATCGGCGGAGCACCTGCCGTCTACTAGTTTCAGGACCTAGCGGCCTTTCACGCCGCGTCCTCTCAGTCAGGGACTCGCATCTGGAGGGTCGGCGTCGCTTACCCGCGCTGCGCAGCTAAGCCGCGGGGTCAGTGCCGCCATAATGCCAGTCGGCGGGAAGCTTGTGCTGAAAGGTATAAATCTCCCGACATAATTTGCACAAGGTCTGCTGCAAGTGGGACTGAATCGGAGGCTGTGGGTGCGCTTACGGCAAAGTGTGTGCCGCCGACTGATACGCGCAGGCGGGCAGACGATAAACGACATAAAAGGCGTAACGAAAAAGAAGAAAAAGGGGAAAAAGGGTAAAGTAGCCGAGGGGGCGGATGGCGAGAAGGCAGCAGCCAACGTAGTGTACGAAAAGGAGTTTGAGTTTGAAGAGGCTAGGCGGGCGGTGAGCACACACAAACACAACCGCTTGGCCACTTCTGCCGCAGGCCGTGCTGTGTTGGGAAGGGCTGCTGGGCTGTGAAGTTGCGCTTTGCCCTCAACCTTCTTGGAACTGCTGCAGGTGCCAAGGGTGAAGAATACGCCGTGGGGGTCCAGTTACAGCGCCCCGCCAGAGATTCTGCATGGTGAGTGCCCCCCTGTCCCTCCTCAGTTCATATATGTGTCAGGCGGAGTGATGAATAACGAATGGATATGGTGGATGGAGGAGCTGGACATGGTGGGGTGAAGGACACCCAAGAGGAGTGGGCTGTGGTGGGAATGCCACCGCTACCTGGGTATAGTTGTGCCTTCTCACGCGTCATCCATTGTGTGCAATAAACAGGCTACGATAGGAAGGTGAAGGGCGAGAACGCGGAGGAGCGTCTGGACATTCGATGTGCCACCAAAACGGATAAGTTTTGCAAGTGACGACGTGGAAAGTATGGTCGCGGAAGTTGGCAGCCTATGTGCCTTCCGATGGCAGTGCTAGTCCTCATCACCATTGAGGAGACAGTAGAGAGGGGGGCTTCCGTCTCGTGTCCACATGTGCAGCCAGGGCCCATTGTGGCAAGTATCATCGGGATCCACTTTGCATGTATATCTCTTGGAAAATGGATTGGTGTTTTGTTAGGGAGGGTCACATTTAGGGCGATGATGCGCTGCCTCATATTTTTTTGCTGCACGCTTTCTTTCCCAGCAATGATGGGTTTTGTTGTAATTTTACTGCTGTGCTAAGCGGCCAAAGGCGGATTTTGTTCGTGCGCATGCCACAAAGAGGCGAGGGCACATTGCCTGGAGTCAGTGCGGTCACTGGGACGCCGGCGCGAGTAGGTCTGCTGAAGAACTGGGGTGGGTGGGCTAGGATCACAGGTGGCGAGAGTGCTTCCATCTGAAGACTCCATTATAGTAGGCGGGGGCTGGTCGAGGAAACGGAGCTAAAAAGAATGTTGTGTAGCTGAACGATGGTTAGGACTTGTTAAAGAATGAATGCAGCGCCACTGTGCGCTTTTGCAGCATGTCATTCAGCCCAGCACAAATATTGCAGTTATATATCCACCTAACATAGCGCCACAGCCTGTTTACCTCACTGCGCGGATGGAGCTTCACTGGTGAGCTTTCCCACACCTCACCGCTCCCTCACTCGACTGCTGGTCGACCGCCTTTTTCGTCCTCGCATTTGTAGCTCATGGTGAAGAGACTGTCAGAGCATGCAGCACAATTTCGAACCATGCCGTACTATTTGCTTGTGCACGATACGCCCCTGTCGTACGAGCGTTTGTTGTTTGTTGATTGTTCACAGCTGTCAAACGGCTCGACAGCGTCTTCCGCAAAGGCTTCAGCTCTCGTTTTGCTTAATCAAGAAGGAAGATCGAATGGATCGCTCGCTCTCCCTCGACAACTGAATTATCCTCACGCTTGCTTTAATGACCACGTTCGCGTTATTTATTTCCCCCCGCTTTCCTAAGTCTAGCCCCTCCCGCCCCAATATCCAAGTTTGCGGTTCGTACCGTGGCGAATTCAAAGACGGCGACTATTAATTCTCTCTCGTGCTGACGCTCACGGCAATGCGAAGCTGCCTGTTAGTGGGCCGCTGAGGTGGGGGAAACTATCCAGGCTGATGCCCACTGGCCCAAACAGTCGGCAGCGCTGATTCGGTGCTGCGGCCAAAGTGCCGCATATCATTCCAAAATTTTGAATTTTCCAGGCTCTGGCTATTTTCAGGAAAATACAGAATAGGAAAAACTATGTGGTCGTCCTTCTATATCAATTTACTAAAATCTATCGTGCGTTTTGTGTGTGTGTGTGTGTGTGTGTGTGTGTGTGTGTGTGTGTGTGTGAAATGAGCAGAAAGGCAATATTATGATAAGGGACAACTATGGGCTACTCGTATCCATGTTCTTCTCCCGTGTTTCTTATAATTGAGGTTGATCTCTACCTGATTACAACATACAGTCTCATCCCCCTTCAAGTTGTGTCGTGAAATATAGAACGATCAAGTCTGGCGAGGCCAAATGGCGTGGTCGTGCTGAATGTATCTGTGGATGTGGTTCGGTGGTGCTGCAGAAATGGGCAAATCAAAGACGCGTCAAGGTCGAGTCGTCGGTGCGTTACCCGCAGGTGTGGATTTATTTATTAGGAATGTATGGATTGACTGAAGTAACAGCTAACTAAAGTTACAAAGTAACAGCTCACCACCAAACAAGCAGGCGTTAAAACTGAATCGCAGGCGCCAACGCTGCGTCAGAAAGAACGAGACACACGGCGGCTCGTGACTTGTGCTATATCATTGCAATTCAGCGTCAGCACATACCAACGGGCGCGATATCTGCTGTGTTAAAACGGCTTGACACCCGGAAACGCAGTAGCATTGGCGGTAAAGGAGCCACAAAAAAATGAATAATCTATTCGTGAATTGCTCTACTAGACACGTGGCGCAGCAATAGAGCCCGTCGGCGTAACTTTAACATTTCCGGATCATCACTAAGGATTAGTTGCCGTCGCTACACAGAGCCTCCTTTGTGCTTCTTCTGAATTTCTCGTCGTCGGTGTCTCCTGTCTCATCTCGGATTGGTTTCCCAGCGCAAGGCGGACAATATTAGTCGTAACGATACATCGATCAAGAGCGGCGACAGGCAACTTGCCAATTATTTCTCTTGTTTTTCCGATGTGACATATGTCTCCACTTAATTTGTTTCTCTGCGACGCTTTGCAGGAGGGCAGTGCTGACGCTGTGGCATGCCTTCCTGTCCCTCGGGCTCAGGTTTTTTCCTCTTTTCTTCTTTTTGCTTGGTGGCCTCCGCTGCTTATTCTTGTAATAAAGTTTAACTGATTCTGCTATAATAATTATCGAATGAATACTGAACCTCCTAGGTGCAGTGGCTGTACTATTACATGTACCAGCAGCACGAACCCCTTACAACCGTCGTGGAAGCAAATGTCGCGGGGATGTGGAGGAATTAAGGAAATGCGGGTGGCTTTGGTAGAATATACTCGGTATGAAAGGGTTTTAGCGAAAATAGTATGTGATATATTGCTAAATAATTTTTTTTTTCAGGGTACTCCTTATTACCGGACGTCTTGAACTCGACGCCTGTCGAGAAGGGATGATCTCGTCGTCAGCAAGTTCGATATTCCCCCTCTGCCGTGGGCAGCTCAGGAAATTCGAAGCATACCCTATAACGGTAGTGCGGCTGTCGCACGCTGCGTGAAGCGCTTCACCAACGGAGCAGAGGACATTGGTGGGACTAGTGCGTTACGGTCGGTTTTCTTTTCTTTTCTTTTCTTTTCTTTTCTCGGAGCGACCGAGCCGAAGATGGGCGCCATGACAACCACCGACCCGCGCGCCGTGCTGCCACTGCTGCTGGCCCTGCTGGCCGCTTCTAACACAGGGGCGGTAGGGGGTGGCAGTGGTATGACGGTGGCGGCAGACAGCTTCGTGACAACGCTACGCGGTGACAACTTTCAGGATCACGTGCCGTCGAGAGCCGCCGGCGTCCTCGTCAACTTTTACATGCCGTGGTGCGACGTCCCTCTGTCCCTTAACCCCCACACCCTCCATACCTACACCCTTCACTGACGGCTTGACTTCTTTGCTGTCTGCTGTACAGGTGCAAATACAGCAAACAATTGACGCTGGTGAGTGCTGGCCATAGCAAGATATTGAGGAAGGGAGGTTATTGGGGGTAGGAGCTCAGGGTTGTGTGAGAGCTGCTGCACACAATACACATAGTTCTGAAGCTTTGGAAGCGCTCTTTCACAGGACTACGAGCTCCTGGGGCACACGTTCCAGCGCGTACGCAACGTGGAGATTGCCAAGGTTAACTGTGAAAATGACAAGCCGCTGTGTGAGAAACATGACATCAAAGGTGCGCCAATCATCGCCGCCTCTCTTATCATCAAACAATTCACCCCTCCCGTCCACTTCCTCTCCCCTACTCTCGACTACTAATCTCCTCGCGAAAAGAGCTGAGGAAGTATGCTGCTATGGCAGGCTACCCTACCCTAAAGTGGTTCCCTCCTGGCAGCAGCGAGGGTGAGGACTACGTTGGAGGGCGGAGCAGTCAAGAAATGATCCGCTTTGTCAACAGCCGCTCTGGACTGCAGGCGCGCCCCAAGCAGCGACCCAACAAGGTACCCACCCGCTCCACTCCTCTGATCCCTACTTGCATTGAGCGGTCCGCCACCCAACGGAGAGGTGCTGAGCTGAGGGTGGTGGGCTGCATGGTGATCAGATCAGAGCTGTGGATGCTTCTGAACTATCAGCGGCGGTGGCGGATGAGACAATGGACACTCTGGTACAGGTGTGAATATCCTCGAGATCAGCTCTATGCCAATCCATCGTGCTTTGTGCCCCCTTTTTATGGCCTTTTGGTAAGAGTTTGACTGTTTCTGAGTTAATTATTACCTTAATGTTAATTATTACCTTAATGCTCGTCTGTTGAATTGAAAGCCATAAAGACAAGGACTGACACATCGGGCGCCACTTTATTAACATCAGGCGGCGTTAACAAGTCTGTCTTCTTTTACTCACTCGTATCTTGTTTGCTGTTGTGTGGTTGCAAATATGTTAATTTATGTTGTTACAGTAATATCATTTGGGGCGGATTTATATTTGATGACATTTTTTTCCAGACATTTTAACAACCCCCTCCTTCCCCTTCCCTACCCTTTCCATTCCTACCCTCGATGCTTCCTAGTTTCACATTCCTGGCGACGAGGTGTGCGCGCACTTTGAGGGGGAGTACGACATGCTCGCCACTGCGGTGAGCGCGGAAGACCACATTGCACTGCTGACAGCGGATATCTCGGCCAATCCAGAGTTTGTCGCCGAGTATGGCGTAAAGGCAGTTCCTCTTGTCAAACTGTTCCGCAGGTACCCCTTCCCTCCCCCCCCCCTCCACACACACACACACACACACACGTAAACGTGTGAATGCATTTTCATGCAAGTACGTAGAGTCTAACTTGCGCGTGCACTCCACCCCTCCCCCCTCCCACCCATACACACACACACGCACACGCGCGCATATTTTTTTTCTCTCGTCCCCTCAAAACGGACGTAGATGCACCACACGAAGACAAACACCGAATTTACAAAGTTGTGATGCTAAGTAAAAAAACAAACACATGAACACGCACTTTATATAAATCAAATAAGCTGCGATGTCGGACATACATTTGCATGCATCCTCACACCTATCCATCGCTGTCTTTCTCGCTCAGTCCCCATTACTCTATTCTTTCTAGTTACCTGCCACCGACTCTTCTACGCCCCCTTTTTACAGGAACGGTCAGGGGGCGGTGGGTTACACCGGCAAGTACACCGCGGGAGCGCTGCTGCCGTGGTTGGTGAGCAGCACGGCTTTAATCCACATTACCATCACATTACTATTTCCGTCCGCTTCCAAACACACAAGTGAAAAGCAAAATTGATATTTAGAAGCTGAAAAATCTGTCTTTGCTTAATGAAAGATAGAAAGAAAGAAAAACAGAAGTAATATATGTGCTTCCAGTGAATTTTTAAGGCTCGTGAAATTCGACAGCAATCCCTACTAAGCGGTGTAAAGAGTGCTTGCATGGGGCTGGGACTGATTTTTACTATTGGGTGGTGGGCTGGCGGCAGAATGGCTATGCGGACACGGCGCGGCTGCTGACGGGCGTCACCAATAGCAGCGTTGGGCGCGTCGCGGCGATGGACGCACTGGCGGAGCGGTTGGTGCGGGCGCCGCCCAGCGCTTGGCCCGCCATTGCGGAGACCATACGGGAGACGGCGGGCAAGCTAGAGGGGGAGGCGCGTGCTTTTGCGGACTATTACATCGAGGTGAGGGGGGTGCCCCTTCCTCGTTTGTGAAAATAATATTGAATTATGACATTGAAATATCCGTCGTTTAGGTGAGTGTTTTGTTGTTGGTAGGAAGGAAAGTGCTGCATATTCTTGGATAAGGATAGATGTGACCATGCGTTTGATTTTGTTGCTATAAATGAGTAATATGGAAATAGGACGTTATGGGCACCGTTGTGTGCCCGCCGTTGCCGTCATTGGATGTATTTCGGCAGTGTTGATAGAAGCGTCTTTGACGTTCTGTGATCGCCGGTTTTTTGTGTCTGAAGAAAAGAAAAGGCGATAAAATCCACAGTTTCACAATTAGGGACATTGTTTTGCTTAGGCAGGATCGATATATCGTCACCACGCATAAGCTGCAGCCGCTCGTTCAGCTGCAACAGCAACTGTTACAGACGTTGCTATTTTGGCCGCTGATGCTTTCGCGTTATGCTTTGTTTACCATTCATTGCATTTTTTTCTCGTCTCTCTTCGTTCCATCTCAAAGCGAACCTTTTATTACTGCATCTTCCACTGTCCACTTCCACTGTCCAAACCCGCTGTTCACTTCGGTGCCAATTGTGTAGGGAACACAACAGACCCCCTCTCCCAAAGAAACACAAGCGTGCTGCGCTTCTTGGGTGTGTGATGGATTTTCAGCAACATAGCATGTTCTCAACATAACGTCCATCAACATGCACGCTCTCGTCCCTCTGCGTCACCCCCCTCCTCCCTGATGCACCCTGTGCGGTTGCTGGTGACCATGCGGTGGCAGGCGGTAGGCGACCTCACCTCCCCCGCCGGCCTGGACCTCCTGACCTCCAAGCGGCTGGAGCTCAACGCGAGGATGGTGTCGGCGAGGGCGGCCGAGCAGCGGCTTGCGTTGCTGGCGCAACGAAATGTGATCGCGTCCATCCAAACGCGCGCACAAAAGGCGAACATGGATCTCCCTGCACTCCCTCCTCCTCCTCCTCCTCCTCCCCCCACCGCTGGCAGTGGCAGCAATGGGGGTGAGAGGGAGGAGGCAAAGGAGGCGAAGGAAGAGGAGAAGGCGGCCGCGAGCGAGTCGCCGCGCACGGTGAAGCCGCCGAAAAAGCGGAAACGGCAGCCAACGCGAGACGGCGGGAAGGATGAACTCTGATGGGTCAGTCCATCCCTGCGAGTAGTGGCTGCCACCTCCCCCGTCTTTACCCCTCTTCCTCCTTGCAACGTCTGCTGTACCTACCTGGGCACTGGCTCCCTTGTTGTGCCTCCTCGGCATGCAGAATTGTGTGTGGGTGCGTGAAGGGGGGGGGGGGGGGGGGGGGGGGGGGGGGGGGGGGGGGGGGTATGTGTCGTGCATGTCGGCTAATTGAAAGCAGGTGTGGTGTAGTTTAACCCGTGCTACTATAGTTTATTTTGATTGGCCCTTTGACTAATACGCTGCACCGCACATACATGCATGCATACATTCAGTCCTTCGCATGCCTCGTGTCCCTTGCATTTAGAGTGCAGCCGCCACAGCGCTGCCTCTCAGCTGCTCACTCGCATGTGAACAGTGTTGGATGTGCATTGTTTCCTTTTTATTGTCCTATTTAAAGGAAGGGGGGACAGATGGGGGGGAGTCCTGCTCTTATGCATGATGTCTGTCTGTAGTGGAGTTACGGTTGCGATTGCGGTGACGGAAATTGGACGTGGTGGTGCTGTTGCGAAAGGGTAAGGAGTGTTTTTTGTCGATTGCCCTTCCTTGAAGGCTGCACGTCCTAAGATGACCCGTGCTGGGTAGGCTACGATGGGGCAACGTAAGCCATTGTCTATAATTGTCTACATGTTAATAATGTGTTTCAGGTGACCCCCTTCCCCCCTATTTTTAAAAGCGGGTGGCCTCACTTGCACTACAAAGTCCTGTGAACAAGCACTGTTAAGGACAAGGTTTTAAACCCTAAATCGTAAGCCTTAGACCCCCAAATCAGCAAACTCTAAACAAGCACCTATGTAGCGCAGGCCAAGGATGGATTACACGGAGCACTGTTGAACTATGCGTTTCTATGTTGGCTACGCACTTCAATCCCCCCCATGGCGAGTAATGTCCTATTGCAGTATAGACAAGTGATCATTTTCTCTTTTTAATTACATTCAGCTACATTACAAGCAGTTGCGCTCTCGCATTTTCTCTCTGCATCAGCCGTAATTCATTGTTACGCAGTTTGTTCTCCGAGCAAATTGTCATCACCCCCCCCATTTCGTTCCGAACTTTTTCGGCAGCACCTACTAAACCAAATTCTATATTATCAATATTGCACCGTATACTTGAAT
The DNA here is from genome assembly GCA_026401115.1 of Tetraselmis chui. Classification (NCBI taxonomy): domain Eukaryota; kingdom Viridiplantae; phylum Chlorophyta; class Chlorodendrophyceae; order Chlorodendrales; family Chlorodendraceae; genus Tetraselmis; species Tetraselmis chui. The sequence continues at coordinate 115,831 of JAPMLY010000658.1, forward strand.
AATCACGCGGGCTTCGGATGACGGTCCTTTCGATACCGTCTTTCATCCGCGCTCGTCCCTCTCGTAATTGTAGATAGCATTAAGGGTTCTTCGTATGTTTGACGACATTCAACTACCACGTTGGTTTGCCACAGTCCGTCGGTCTGTCGGTCGCGTGTCACCATCTCAATCGCATTCCGCGCAACAAAGTGGACATCATGATTTGGAAAGTATATTTAGAAGAAGTACCAGTACTTGGCTTCACTGCGGAGCGCGCCTCTCATGTTCGAAAGTGCCCTCGGTGCAATGAAGCTCCCTCAGAGTGTCGTGGGTCTAGATCTTCGTCGACGGTCTCGGGCGCCTCTATGTCGGGTGAGCGCACCACAATTGCTATGCTTATGGACCACATCCCGTGGTGCCCGTGCTCTTGGTATGTCATTCAACTCCACGACCGGATTGTCCACGTGCTTGAAGAGTTCATGCTTGAAGCCGGGGCCATTGAGGGGCGGGACTTTCGGTTGGAGGTCCGCAACATTCGGTCGGGAGCTTCTCGAGATCGACTTGGGGATATGGTTTGTTTAGAATTCATGGTTCCACACCGTCATGTTGTTGCTGATGTTGATGTGACGGTTACAAGTGCTTGCACGAACACCAATGTTCCTCGTATAGGTGCTCGTCTCCCACTCCCTTGCAGCCTTGCATTGGGAACTCATCATGGCGAACTTGATGCGGACCTCCGCACTTTTGCTTTGCTTGACATGCCTTCGGTTCAGTCGGTCCATGGCTACTATCCCTTCTCTATGGAGGATGGGGGCCGGTTGGCGCCGATGGCGGCTGATTTGGTTGATCGCCTGGCTATTTTGGTGGCACTTCGTCGCTTCCCTAGCATGGGTGCCACTGACGCTCGCTCCCTGCGCTCAAACAGCTATGTTCGTATGCAACATTTCGTTCGTCGAACTACTTATGTTCCTTTTCGGCGTTTTTGGGGGGATGTGCGACGTGAATTCATTCAACGTTTGTCTTCTGCTCTTCATGGTTCTCTGGGTTCCTATCTCCGCGACGCTTTGCAGGAGGGCAGTGCTGACACTGAGGCATGCCTTCCTGTTCCTCGGGCTTAAGTTTTTCCTCTTTCTTTTTTTTGCTTGGTGGCCTCCACTGCTTTTTCTTGTAAGAAAATTGACTTAGAGGAAGTACCAGCAGCACCGGTATTTATAATCAATTTTTTACAAGAAAATGAAGTGGAAACCACCATGCAAAAAGGAAAAAGCAAGCCCAAGCCCGAGGAACAGAAAGGCATTCCACAGCATCGGCACTGCCCTCCTGCAAAGGTGTTCGTGCGAGCGCTACTCGCGGCCGTCACATCGTCAGTAGCATTGTTATTCCTTTTGAAGCAGAGCGACGGACGATCTTGTGCTTGCTTCAGCACAAATTAAATTATGCAGTGACTCTTCTAAGAGACCGAGAAAACCAGGATCCGGCGTTTCGTTTCTCCGTTTTTAAAGCTGGCTTCCGAGTCGCGCACGTCGCGACCAGTCTCACTTGGCGGGCGGGAACCAGCTTAACGCATCTAGCCCCCGTCATTTGCACCATGGCGTTCTCGTCCGGATATAGCCTTCATTTTCCCAGCAATGCTATTATTGGCGCTTTGGTCCTTTCGACGAGGCCCACGAAAGCCGGAACAGGCAAGTAAGCGAAAAGCCACTCCACCACGTCCGGCTGCACTCAACCGATTCACGAGCATCCTCGCCAGCTGGTGCAGGTTGCAAGCACAACGAGTCCCCCGAAACAAAGAGTCCGAAATTCCTTACAAAAATATGTTTAAACAGACATATCACATTTCAAGCCCGCCGGTAGCCAATCGCATCCGGCGGCGGTGTCAGGCGAGTGCCGAATCGGCTTGTAACTACTGCTGCATCATAGGACCACTCCGGGTCCTTACTTTGCCTTGGATGACCGACGAGCGGCACTCCGCGGGCGTGCCTGATTGATAAGAGCGATTCGACACTTCAGCGCCTATCACTATTTCAGATACATAAAAACAACGGAGGAGTGGGGGAGCAGCAGGCTACACACCGATGCAGGGCGATCCACAGCGTGCTTCTTTATGGTGTTTTCGTCGCCGATAATGACGTCCGCACCGCCCATGTTGAAGAGCATCTCGCCCTCGTCCACAAACGCCGCATTCAAGGCAGCCTGCGCGTCCGTACACTCGGGTTAAATCCTGTTCGAATTGGAGATCTGGCGATGGCTGGGCGGATGGCACTCGATTCAAGCTGAACAGGAAGCACCAGCACGCTTTTTGCTTTCACATACCTGTACGCGGTCATCAAAGCCGGGCGTGCCGTAGTCGTAAGTCGTCCGCTCCGGCATGTCCAGTTCCAAGGCAAGAATGTTCTCACTCTTGAAACGCGGGTTATGGTCGCCCATCGACTGCGCAATCTAGTGGAACACACCAGCAACAGGCCCATCAATTCCATCGGTCTCCGCGACACGGCAGGTGAGTATACCCGCTTTCTCAGCTTCACCGCTATTGTTTGCGCCATACCCAATACTTCTTAAGCCATATCTGGTAAGAGGTTAACACTTATGAGGAGTGTGGCACCTTCGCAAAGTCGGAAGTTGGGCGCCGGGTGTTTGAGGCGCTGACGGGACGCTTCCCAGTTGCTTGCTCGCGTCGACCCTCATCACTGACTCGCTCCAGCACCCACGCCTCCCCCTCCTCATCCCACGTTGCGCGCCGCGCCACTTTTTGGGCTTCTTCGTCGGGAATGAACGCCTCGATCACCAAGTTCTTCAGCGCCATCTGTATCCACAGTCGAGAACAAGCATTCACACAGAATCGACACGAGCGTCTTTATCAAGGCGAGTGAACCCAGCGCTCACACCAACATCGCCTGGTTCTGCGTGGCGCTGCTGTGAGTGCGTTCCTGCAGAACCTGGATACCAGTGGGAATGAGTAAAGCTTGCCTGCTGCGTCAACATCCGGATGGAGTCCAGCATGTCCTCCCTCTCGCGCTGGAGCTCCTCGTTTATTTCCGCCACCTCCTGCTGCACCGCTTTGAACTTCCCCCACAGCTTTTTCAATTTCTTCCCCTTCTGCTCCGCCTCCTGCTGCAAGCTACTGTAGGTGCCCTCGCTCGCGAGCTGCTCTTCCTCAAGCTTCGCCAGGCGCTCTTGCGCCTCCCGAGCTTTTGCTTGTCTGGCAACACACGCATACACAACCCACGGCACACCCCGAGCTCAGAAACACGCACGCCGCAAAACAGCAACACGTCGTGCATTAGCACTGCCAGCACCCGTGCTCACCGTTCCTCCAACTCGTGTCGCTTCTTCTCGATCTCATCTGCCGTCTCCTTCACCACCTCCTGCAGCCCGCCAGACTTGGACTCGCCCTACTCACGAGACAATGAACAAACGCCCCGTCAGCGGAGCCTCGATCATGTCACGCCACACGCGCGCTGTAGGATCGCGGCGTCCATGTATCGATTCCAAAACTTTTGGTTTGGAAACGAAACAACAAACAATGTATTTCACATATTGTTTCATTGGCGCTGACCATTCGAATCTTGGACTGCATCGCCTCTAACTTCTTCTGCAGCGCTTCCCTACACAACAATAACACACATGAGCTACAATCACCGACCCCAGGAAGGGCTACCGCGTCGTATCATGCCGTGCTTTCAGAGAACTTTTAGTTTTCCGTTAGCGACTCTCACTTTTGCTCCGCCGCCCGCTGCGCTTGCTCGTGCGCCAAGTTGGCCTCCTGCTCCTTCGTCAGCGCCGCACGCTTAAGCTTCGCTGCCTCCTCCGCAGCCTTCCTGGTCTGCGCAGCCCTACGCTCCAACTCATCTTTCGCCTGTTTAGCAGCCTCCTCCCGAATCTGGACAACACACCACCACCAACGACCGATCAAGAGCAGTAACACAAGGCACATTGAAACACGCACACCGCTTGCCACTCATTGACAAAAGTCATCTGCAACTTGAAAAACACACTAAACACAGTTTCATGAAACCCGAAATCGAAGCGTCACTAACACGCGCAATGTAGTTTCCGTAAGCAAGCAGACGCAGGGACAAGCACCCGTCCCATCTCCGCCTCGTCAATCTCCGCCTCGTTCATTTGCCCCTTCAGCTCCTCCTCGATACCGCGCTTCATCGCCTCGATCTCGGTCTCGTCCAACTCCTTCTCCCGCTCTATCAGCTTCTCCACCACCCGCTCCTCGTCCTCCCCGTAAGTGTCGCCCGCCATCGCCGCGCTATCCAGCTGCGCCTTGAGTCGAGTGATCTCGTCCTGAAACTCGCGAAGCATCGCGTCCTTGGGGTCCTCGTTAATCTTGGGCTTGTTCTTGATGTTCTTCGCGCGGTTGGCGTAGCGGAGCGTGCTCATCGACTCGTCAAAATTGTAGTCCGCAGGGCCCATGTTGGCAATCATAACCGTCTTTGTGTTGCCGCCGAGGGAGTCCTGCAGCAAGCGTGTCAGCTTGGAGTCGCGGTAAGGGATGTGACCTGAAAGAGTAACACCAAACTCTCTCAGCAGCTGTCACATCAACAGCACCGTAATAAGCAACCACCACACACACACACACACACACACACACACACACACACACACACACACACACACTCCGCAACCGCACCGCTTTTCCCATCCACCAGCGCGCTGATCACGTTGCCAAGGGCCGACAGTGACATGTTAATCTTGGTGGCCTCCTTCAACCGGTCACCGGTGGCGCCCGTCTTCGACTGCCGCTCGCTTCCCGCCAGATCCACCAGGTTGAGCTTGCCTACCCTGCACAGTGACACAGCGCAAGGTTGTTACGTCAATGCTATCCAACAGCCATAATTAATATGACGAACCAGCCATCTGAGACACAACCTTTCACAGTAGACTTGGAGCTAAACTCCACTTCTAATAGGGAATATAATCAGAGCGCTATGATTTACACTGTCCTCCCAGCCCGAGGGATTTGGGGGGGGGGGGGGGGGGGGGGGGCGATGGGCATCATGCCGCTTATGATAAACACGTACGAGAATGTGTGCGTGTGTGTGTGTGTGTGTGCGTGTGTGTGGGGGGGGGTATGTCTGTGTATATGTGTGCGTGCGTATTTGGAAGTGTGAGTGAGTGTGTGCATGTGTGTATTTGCATATATGTGTTTGGTTCATGCGTGTGTGCGTGTGTGCGCGCGCGTGTGTGCCTCATGACACGAGTTAAAATGGCTGAGATCAAATTAGTTCAAGGACGATATAAGAAACGGTAACGGCAGTTGAGAGGGTAAGCTATGAGAAGAGAGGTGATAGACGGAGAGAAGACGCCAGGTGTGACGCAGCAATGCGGCGCGATGACGATCTGAGGTAATATGAGGCGGGGGATGGAGACGAAAGGTGAAATCATGTGCGACAAAGTGAGATGAGGAATGGTGCAAGTCGATGTGATGCGTAATAATATCATAAGGTGATGAGTGGGGCAGAGTCGGTAGATGTGATGTGGTGTAATGAGCTGATATGACAGGAGATGAGTTGAGAGGAGAAGCTGAGGTGAGATGACCTGAAAGGAGGCGCTGACTCAAGTGCCGACGAGATATGATGTGTTACGGTCTAACCACGAAAACATGTCTGATATGATGTGATGATATGAAAAATGTGATGGCATAAAGAGATACATCAGGTAACGGAAAGTAGTGACATGAAGATATATGCTATGTGATGAGATGAAACATATGATGTGACAAGATGAAATGAGGAAATATGCGATGTAATGAAGAGGGCTGCAATATGGTGACACAGGACGGCATGTGATGCGATAAGGGATGCGATGAATGAGGACGTGTATGATGGTATGTGACATGACGATGCGGTAAAGGAGATGGGTGATGTGATCAGATGAGGATAAGTGATGTGTGAAGAGGCGTACTGTAAGTGATGAGGAGAAATGTGATGCGGAAAAATTCAATGTGGTGAGATATATAGAGGACGGATATGAAAGGGTGCGACGTGATGTGGTGTGATGTGACGTGATGTGATGTATTCAGGAAATGTGATTTGATGTGACGAGATCAGATGTTATGTTATGTGATGTCACGAGGACAAATATGAAAACGTGGGATGCGAAGTGATGTGATGAGATATTCTGGAATGCTATATGTTGTGACGCCATGTGGAAAGGCGTATTTTGTCAAAGAGACATGCGGTGAGAAAATGTGGTGATATAATAAGTAGATCGTATGTGATGTGATGTGATGTGATGTGGTGTGGTGATGTGATGTGATCTGATGCTATGTTTTGTTCTGTCATGTGAAGATATGATGTGATGGGGGGGGGGTGGGGGGGGGGATGTATTGCGATGAAGTAATGTGACACGATTTGATGCCATGTGATGAAATATCACAAAATGAAGAGGTGTGATGTGATGTGGCGCGACATGATGAAAAATATGATGGCATGTAATGCTATGTCATTTGTTGTGACGTGACGCGATGCTATGAGGGGCGATGCAGGATGCTACTAAGGTAAGGGGGCAGCATCTCCTGACCTGATGTGAGCCTCAGCGCCGCCGGTGATCTCACTCGTCTCCACAGTAATGGTGAAGATGGAGTGCGAGCGAGAGGAGTCTTGGTTCATCAGCGTGGCGCCAACGGAGCGGTTCTTCTTTCCAACCTGAACACCACCATTCCGGTGATTGTTAAGTCGTCAACAACAGTAAATAAAGAATGCATACCTACAGTTGCACGGCGTCACTCGCTCCAGCACTGTCAAGGATAGGACGGGACGGGACGTACGTCCATGACGTTCTGTATCTCGGGCACGCTCTTAACTACAAACGAGTTAAGCCCCTTGACGTAAACGCCGCTGTCGCTGTTTTCCTTGAGCTCCAGGCGGTGCTTTGGGTCTCGGGACAGCAGGTCGCGGATCTCCTCGTTATAGATTTCGAGGTACGAGGCGCGCACCAGAAACTGCGTGTTCTCGCTGCTGTCGATGTGGTTGAAGATGTGCTTGAAGGCGTTGGGAATGATGCCCTGCAGGTCGCCTGGCCCGCCGTCCATGGTGAATGACTTCCCGGTTCCTGTCTGCCCGTACGCAAACATGGTGCCGTTGTATCCGCCGATGACGGAGTCGACTATCGGCTTAGCGGCGTTATTGAATATGTCGATCTGGATGGCGTCCCAGTTGTACACCTGATCGAAGGTGAACGTCTTCGGGGGCTCGCGCGCGTCCAGCTTGGGGTTTCGCACAGAGACCTGCCCTAGCGTCAAGTCCATGTCCACAATGCGTTGCCTCCCTTCGTTGATCTCTTTGTTGTTCATAGGCCGGCACCGCACCACCACCTTGACGCACTCATCCTCCGCCTTTGGCTTTAGATTCGCCATGTTTGCAAATAATGCCCCCACGGCGCAGCTGTCTCCCTCTCGCCACCCGCTCGTGAACGCCTCGACCTGCACTGGCAAACGAACAGAAAGAATTGACCACCGTTCTCTCCAAACGCAGGCAGTCCGGAGGAAATGACAAAGCAAGTCGCATAGCCCAATGAAATGCAACGACAGCTGTTAACACAGTTCTTCCGTCGCCGCAAAAAATGCAGCTGTCGAATACTTTTCTTAGCCACGAAACGCTGTGCGTTCGAGGGAACTAAACTGCCCCGCTTACAGGCCAGGGAACACCCTTTTATAGCCCCTGTCTGCAGCCACGCATTCACGCGGCTTCCGTGTCCCACGCTGTGGAATGGTGTCCACACGCGCTGAGGACCTGCTGTCTGTGTCAGGAGTGGGGCCGCGGGTGCCGAGCTGAATCGAGTATCGACCGTGTGCGCATGCAAGCAACGACGCGCCCCTTAACGTACCCTGCGGGGTGCCCACGCCTTGACGCTTCCCAGCAGCAATAGCTATAGCCAGCGAATCATGCACGCGGCCAGAGAATCCCCTGTCGAGCAAAGCCGGGGAGAGGTTGCAAGGCCGACGGGCGGCTTGCTAAAGCTTGTGCGCCCTCAGCCGGTCTGGGCGAGTGGGCGCACCGACGCAGCGCAACGGCCGCGCGCTCATACCCGTACAGCGTACAGGTACAGTAACAATACGCGTACTTATATACGGCGAGGGTACCGCATTTTGTACGATACTATTCATAAACGTGTTTACAAGAAAAGATGGTGGAAACCACCAAAGAAAAAGGAGCACGGAGGGAAAAAGCTCAGGGAGGATCAGGAAGGCAAGCCACAGCCCAGTGCGATGGTACAAATCAATAATATGTGGCTTGTAAAAATATTATCTTTTTAATGATATATTGGTTGCAAAACAAATCGGTGGAAAACCGGAAGACACAAAGGAGTCGTAGGGGAAAATAAAACGTAGGTACTCCGCATAGCATGGAAATAAGGCTAGGGATCAGCCATCGATGCATCGTCGATAGTATCATCATCACCTGGTGATAGTGCCATCGATGTGATAGGTTACGACATCGACATCGACACGATGGCAGTAGTGCTAGTATCAATGCCATCAATTGTCAAAACAATTGGAAATATTGATTATCTAAGACCGATGTATCGATATATCGTCCCAAATATCGATACATCGGCGATAATATCGGCTTAAATTGCCATCGATGTCAGCATCCCAAACTATCAACACTATCAACATCGACGATTCAAGATATCAATACCATCAACATCGACGTTTTAAAATATCATTACCATCAACATCGACAAAATTCACTTGATCCCTAGCCTTACATGGAAACAAGCAGCAACACCTACACATCTACAAGCATCAGAAGGCAGGAACCAAGCATGCCATGTAAAACAGCCCGCGTTGCTAGATATTAGAGCTCCAAACGCACACCGCCCGGGAGATTATGGCGAAACGCACATTGGATGGGCAAATGACCTACTAAGGGCTTTTATAATGGGCTTGTGACAAGTGGGGCTCATCTTGGGCCGTGACACGCATTAATACCGAGATAAAGCATGGGGAGCGCCATGAGACAACAATAATTACTTCAATGAAGGCGCCCGCTGGCGGCGCAACGATGCCAGCCCCGGAGGGGGGTGCGCTCCCATGCCCGTCGGCACTTACCTCAACCTCCACGGGGTGGGCGTTCCTAACCTTTAAGCCGTGCCATGTATGGCACGGTAGGGCGCTAAACAAGCTACCGGTAGCTGCGATCCCTGCGATCGCCATAATATCCATGTACATAAAAGCCATATACATAAAAGCATTAGAAGCCATGTACGGAGGGTTTTGGAAATCATAACATTCGTGCACCGGCAATGAGATCTCCCGCTCGGCCTGTCCGATATGTTATTTGCGACTAAATACTCTTAGATGCTCTCATGATGAGGAGACATGGGCAGAATCTGTGAAATATTTTTGGCGCAGAGGGTACGCACAGGGTACGGGATCGGCGGTAGGTGAAGGGTGTTGGAGATGGCGGCGGACAACCGGAAAGCGGCGCCGGGGAAGGGCGTTCGCCGCTTGCCGACTACTAGCATGTCGCGGTGAGAGCGTTTGTACTGCGAAAAAACAACGCAGCATGTGTACGCTGTCGGGTTTCAGCAACTTGCGAAAATGAAACGACTCGTCAAAAAATGTTCACCGACGCTAGTGAGAGCTTTGGGACGGACATGTGAGTTTCTGATAGGTCTTGCTGGCCTCACCTCGTCGGCACGGTCGCATCGTCGACGGGTGCCGCTTAAGCTATTCCGTCATCCGGCAGCATTTTTCTTGCAACACCTTTTGCTGCGACTCCTTTCACCACGCTTCTCCAAACTCCCCCAGCTCCTTCAATGATATCATGTAAGATGCTCAAGCTTTCAACGAAGGAAATTGGGGCCGCTAGAGTTGCTGCTCTCCGCGCCATGTGAGGCGGGTCCCGACGCCGGTAATTTTCGAGCGAGTTTTTCGCGCCCACGTCCTCGCTGAAAACTAGACAGTCCAACTCGCGCCCAGCCGACTAGCCGCCAATGACTTCGGAACCAAGGTCAATACTCCCTAGGGTGTGGTCGTGCTTATTTGGGGGACGTGAGCTAGCCTTATGGCGCAGGTCCTGAGGTGAAAGTCAGCCAGTATTACCGGCGACCGGGAAGTAAAGTACCGCAAATCCCCAACCGACTCCGTGCGGAACACACCATCACCCGTGCTGTACTCCACTTGCCCTCATACTGCCGCCGAGAGTACCTAGGTGTCCCCTCTACATCAAACTGGGTGCCTTGGGGTACAAAGGCTAGCTCCGACGAAGTAGTGGAGCCGTTCCGGGAACTTCTTCATGTGAGAATCGGGAGAACGGTTTACACAATCAGCGTGGCACAGCGCCCATGTTGCATGCAAACAGCACGCTCCCCCATTGTCGCAAGTCCACCAATCAAAGAATAGAAAATTTCCCGAACTGCGTTTTGTCTTAGGTACCTGTGGTTGTTCGGTGGTAAGAAATTTTAAGTTTCCTACCTATGGAAAAAGCCCAAAGGCACAACCGACTAATTTTAGTCGGTTGTGCCACAAACGACTGAAATTAGTCGGTTCTGGCTGTAGAGACTAGCATGTCGCGGTCGAGCCGACCCAAGGGGGGGGGGGGGGGGGGGGGGTAGCACGACAACAACAGCTAGGATTGTCGCGACGGGAGGAGTGGCGTGGTCCGGCGGCAGCGCTCCTCACGATCAACCGCCAACGAAATCTATCTTCGGAGGGTTTTGCGATAATGTCCATCCGTACCACCGCGGCATGTTTCGATCCGGTAATGGTGACCATGCCCTACTCCACCGCTAACCGCTATGGATGTGCCCACCTTATATTAGAGGGTGCGAGCCCGGGTCAACGTGGAGGCTCGTACTCGAAACAAGGGTGCTCGATGGACGGGCGATCGGTGGGCGGAGGGCACGGCCGTCGGCTGTTTTTTTCCCGGGTACCCGGGTACCAAACAGAAAAAGCCGAGGAAATGGTCGGGAGAAATTTTCAGCACAGCGGCAAGAGCGCTAGATTTTGAGTGTGGTAGTCTTAGTCCCCCCCACATGCCCTCGAGGTGACGGGAGACCTTAACTAGGAGGACAAGTCGCGACATGAGGAGCGGGTACGACCTTGGGGCAAGGCTTACGGGATGCGACGGCGGGATCGACGAGCGACCGCGTGAGGAGGGATTTTTTGGTAGCCTTTCCACTCCTTTCTCCGGCAAGACCGAAGTCACGCGCGGGAGCTGGATTAGGTTGGCCCGTCACCCCTCTCGAACGCCGATCAGCCTAGGCCGGTCCGTACCCCGGTTTGGTGGGAGCGAGCCGTGCATCGTGGAGGTCGAGCAACAGTTTCATTTTGTATTTTTTGACAAGTGGCTCCGTTCTTTGGTAGATCTGACTTTTTGATAACACAATTATCTTTGTTGTTATTGCATAGGCGGGGGCAATTTCTGCGGTTGCTGACAATTTTCTAACCTCCAAGGAACGTCGGCACACATTGACACATTCCACTTCTAATCGGTAACTCGCCGGTAGCGGCACGTTCTTGTGAGCGCATGTCGCTACACCATGTTAAACCGTGCATACACGGAAATGGCATGAGGGGGGGGGGGGTAGAACCCACGCCTCCCGGAACGGAGTTGTACGCCTTATCCAAGCACCGCCCCAAAAGTCGGTACCCGATTGGAACATATTGTCCATATGAATTCCGCGCATCGTGCAGACACTGCGACCACCTATGTGTGGAGGGCCAAGACTCACCCGGAGTCCAACGTACATATGTGTCCATTATCAGACACACTAAGGGATATCAACACACCCACCTGGCATGAGACACACGCTACAAGCACTACACCTCCGACCAAGATGGCACCTTCCTCGACGCAAGCTAGGACGACGTCAAGACCTCGGCTACCTTGAGGGGGGTGTTAGCACTAGCATCCCGTTGCCTAGTGCTTATGTACAAGGTAGCTATTTGTCATCCTAGTACTTAGTGTTATGCTATTAGCGGTACTCTATTCCCTATTAGTGGCGGTCGGCCGGCCATGCCGGTGCCTTCGCCGGCCGCCATCTCTCGCCTTCTCACCTCTCTAGTCACCACAGCCGGCCCCCTTGTGGGGCCGGCACGACCTCCGTGAAACTATCCGTTCCCAATTCCGACAAGGTCCCAGCTTTCCCGGGTCGCTGATGTGGTAGCGGCTCGGATAGCGATGAGTGTGGCGTCAACTTTAGAGCTAGCATGTGAGTGTTGTTGAGGGAAAGGTTGTTGTCTGCGCTTGTGGGTGACTAGTTGTCAATCGTCGGTGCCCTCGGTGGTGTGAGGGGTTGGGAGGGGAGGGTCAATCGGAGGGGGTTGTCTTCTTCCATAGATAGGTACAAGAAGGCTGTCGGGGTTGTCTTGCGGGGTCTCGTCAGCATCCATATGGCGGGGTTAGGTAGGACGGGGGCGGGGAGGGCGGTGAGTTTCACTGGCGTTAGTAGCGGGATGATAATTTGAAATTTGAAATTAAACACTCCAATACCAGTAAAACCGGCTGGAGTCTCTGGGCCCCCCCTTATGCTATGCCTAGCTGGACTTAGAAGCGTGAGGTAGACCGTTGAACCACTAATCCCAACCTCTCCAATGGCAGTAACGATACCGTCTAAAACATACCTGTATCCAGGTATTTATTATTTTTCTGATCTATACGTACTTTTTTTGGATACAGTATGATTTAAAAAATGTCGCTAGTCTCCACGATACGCGGCCTGCTCCAGCCGCTGCAAGGTCGCTGATCAGCAAGGTTGTTCAGCTTGAGCTGGTCGAGGCGAACCTGCCTGACCTCGGCTCCTGTGCGACTCCGGTCGTGCCGGAGCTTGGGGGGAAAGGCAGGTGAAAAACCCCCCTCGCATAGGTCGTCGTCGGTCCCGCCTCAATCCGTGCTCAACCCCGCCCGAGGTATTAGCCGCTCCTCTCGACGCAGCTCGCCACCTAGCCTAGTCTTCTCTCCTCCTTCGGGGGCTGAGAAGAGAAAAGAACTAGGCTGCATACGGTGTCCGGTTGGCTCTCCTGCCCCCGAGCCAGATTTTCTCTTGTCCCCTGTCCTTTCCCCGTCTGTTTCCAACACCTATCTGATCGCGCTGTGGCCGTCCGTGCCCTCCCCCAGTGGTTTACGTTGTTAGGGGGGCGCCTTTACGAGCAGTGTGCCGTTACGTTAACCCTAGGCACACTGCTTGAGGCAGCCTATCGATAACTGGGTACCAACTAGGGAAGGGGTTGGAAAAACACATGGATCGAGTCGCCGGTCCTCAAAAGATGGTGGGTACTGGAATTTTTCCAAAAGCCCCCGTACCGGGCTTTTCCGGCGGCGGGCGATCCTAGGGACCGCCGCCGCCAGACCGTGCCGCTCCTCCGGCTGCGACCAACTTCCAACCTGCGTAGCAACATGCCTCGCCCCCAGGGGAGACCTAAGGCTCTCGCACGGCTGGCGACTGCTAGCGAGCGCCGTCTCTAGCGCTGCTTCCCATCTGTCCGCCGCCAGCTCCAACACCCTCGTCCCTCCGCTGATCCGTCCGTATCCCTCTTCGCCAAAAATATTTCGCAAACGCCGCCCCCGCCCCATCGTCGGGAGAGTATCTGCGAGTATTTAGTCGCGGAAAAGACATATCGGACTGGCCGAGCGGGAGGTCCTTGTGCCGGTGTACGGATATTATGTTTTTCCAAAACCCTCCGTACAGGGCTTCCCGACAGCTGCTGATCCCGCGGATCGCAGCTGTCGGTACCTCGTTCAGCCCCCTACCGTGCTAGGCATGGCACGGCTATGGGGTTACCAGCGCCCACCGCGTGGAGGTAGAGGTAGGTGCCGACGGGCCTGCGAGCGCACCCCCCTCCGGGGCCGCCGCCGTTGCGCCGCCGGCGGGCGCCAGCGGGATGATACAAAAATGGCCCGGACACTAGGTGAGCCACCGAGCCACCGGTTTGCGCCGTGTGTGTCCAAGGAGAAAGAAGCGACGGCAATATTGGGTCGGTCGGACGTTGCGTGGAGGTGGAGAGGTCGTGTAATCTCAAGGATTGGCAGCTTTATGCCCATGTATCGACCATAGGTGCTTGGGTGGCGTTGTCGATGCGGTTGATTGCGGCTGTGGAGTACGGGGCGGATTTCTTGGAAACAATTTCGCCTTGCTCCGGCGTAGGCTTCGGAATACGGTAGACCCGAAAAAAAAGGATGACTGGGTCCGGCTTCATGTGAGCGCTAGTTTGCTTGAGGGAGGTAGCGTAGACGAGAGAGAAAGGGTATAGCATGCTTAGCAACAAATTGCGGTTGTCGATGAATGTGGAGTCATTTGTGCTAAGGCCCAAGGGAGAGGGTGCCGTTGCCGTCCGGGCCTTCACGTGTGAGGTTGAACTCAGTGATATAGGTAGATGTGTATATTCCTGTGGTTGCAAATTCCTGCGATGTGGTGGAGGTCTACCCGGGTGTGGGGAATAGGCTTGGGTGGTAGGAGTTTTCGTTCCTCTAGCGGGGACTTCGGGACGCGGTCGATACGCACCAGCTCGGGGTTGATCGGGTCGTACGTGAGGCGGATGATAATTTTCTTGAGGGTGGCGGCATAGAGGAGTGAGAGAGGGGAGGTGAGGATAAGGACCACTTTGCGAGTGTTCGTAAAGGTAGCGTATGCTTCGACCATAGCGATGGCGCAGACTCCGCCCGGTACGTCGGTAGTAAGCTCGGCACGTGTCGGATAATAATAGACGTCTATACCCGCCGCTACTAGGGAGGAGTAGAAGGGGTGGAGGCAGGTTCGGCCTCGAGCGGTATCCCGGTGGTACTTGATAGAATCGATGGCCGCAGTGGCCATCTTGTCGGCTGGGGGTAGGATGAAGTAAAAAAGGCCGACTTTTCCACCATACCGCAGTCGAGGCCCCAACGGTAGAAGTGTCGAGGAACGGGAAGGGGTGCAATCGGTTTGTTTGCTTTGGAGGGGGGCAAAGCCTCCCACGGTGAAGTGGCGAGCCTGTCCCCCATAAGTAGGGCCATGAGAATGTCATGGAAGGCGTCGATAAAACACTGCGCACATTGTGATGACACGAGCTCGAGACGGGCCATTGGGCTGGATCGGTGCGGCGTGTAGATGTCCCTCAGCTCGAGGGCATGGAGTAGGGTGCCGCGGGGGGAGGGGTGGGGGTGTAAACGACTCGGCGTGGGTAGGAAGGAGTATTCGTGGCTTCGTATTCCGTCCATGTCTCGTCAGTGGCTACGTCAAGGAGTTGTATGTAGCCGTCGTCCCATAGGTAGGTAAGGGCGGAGAGAAAGAGTTCCTTGGATTGATACTTGCTGAATCCCTCCGGTTTCAGGTCCGAAATCCAGATGTGGTTGCCGCCCTTCTCGGCGTCGTTCAGGTGAGGAGCCCCCTCGGTAGAGTATTCGCAGGGGCTGCCTTCGTGGTCGGTGAGGACTCGGGTGTGATCGCGGGAGTGGTTCTACCGGTTTAGGAGCTCCTTTGCTCTTTCCCTTAAGGCGAATTATGTCTGTGCCGGTAGTAAGGAGAGGGAAGTTGCGTCTTCCGTCCGGGGTCTTTGGGGCAAGAGGCTTATGCTTAGAGTAAATCCTGACGTTGTCGGGGAGGAGCTTGACGCTCCAACGCTTGTTGGCCTCCTCCGTGATATTTTTTGTGGTGCTTGTAGAAATCGCGAGGGTGAGGCCAATCTTGGGTCTAGGAAGCTTGCTGAGCTTTAGCACTACCGGGTCCTTGCAAGGGGTGCCGGAGACTCAGCCAAAAACGGCCATGTGGGGGGGGGTTGGCGAGGGGTCGAGAGGTGTCTGGTTGGTGCGATGTCGGGCCCGGTTAGAGAAGTCGGCATATGTTGGGTGTGATTGATGGGTTGGTGGGGTGAGAGGGGGAGTGCGGAGTGTAAAGGCCCATATAGCGGGGGGCTGGGTAGCGGGCTGACTGTCGGTTGTGAGCGTGGACATCGGCTAGGCTATGATGGTCCCCTATGTGGAGTGTGGGGTTGGCTACCTCACGGGTGACTCGTTGTTGCAATCCGTTTGGGTGGGCTGGTCGGTAGCGGCGGTTGTAGGATCCATATGGTGGTCCGTAGCTGGCGAGAATGAGGGAGTAGAAAAAAATCGACCGGGGGAGCGCGTGTGATCCAGCACACTCGCCACATGAGCTAAAACTCGGGCAATTGGTTTTTCTAGGTGTGAGGTAGGTGATGGTGGGGTTTTTGTGTGATTATTGGCAACGGGATGGTAATGCCGGGTGTGTAATTGTATGTGTGTCCTTGAGCGGAGCCTTTGGCCATGGGATCTCCGGACCGGCCGGGGACGCGGCGTATCGAGGCGTTTCTGGACAGATGAAGGTCGAGTAAGCTCGACCTTGTTGAGACGAAGAGTGGGAGGCGTATGTGTTAGCACTAGCATCCCGTTACCTAGTGCTTATGTACAAGGTAGCTATTTATCATCATAGTACTAAGTGTTATGCTATTAGCGGTACTCTATTCCCTATTAGTGGCGGTCGGCCGGCCTTGCCGGTGCCTTCGCCGGCCGCTATATCTTTCCTTCTCACTTCTTTAGACACCACAGCCGGCCCCCTTGTGGGGCCGGCACGACATCCGTGTAACTATCCGTTCCCAACTCTAACACTGTGGGGCCGGCACGACATCCGTGCAACTATCCGTTCCCAACTCTAACAGGTTATGGGCCGTCCACCAAGTTACACTAGAGAAGAGCGTGTGTAAAGAGCTCGGCGCCACGCTAGTAATTCATCGTCCAACCGACACCACGCTTCGCCTTCGAGATGGTTGTCCGCGACTGTCCTACCATCTCCCACGTAAAAAAAGAAAGAGCGTGTGTAAAGCGCCCGGCGCCACGCTCACCCCATCAAACTTTCAGTCTCACCTAGCTTTAATTCAGCCTACCGATGCTCTCGACCGGATCTGGATGTTTGCAACCGACCCGCGAGAATTCGGCCCGTGCGTACTTTAATTAGTACTGTTATTGGTTTTTTTCCCGAGGCAACGCCGCAACGCTCACCTTACTGAGCGGGGAGCATACCTTTCCCACGGCGAAAGGGGGGAGTCAACACGAGCAGCGCCCGTCTATGCTTTTGCGTGTCTACACGCTCCTATTAGCCATGTTGGCTTTGCTTCTTCTTCGCCGGTCGTTCTCATGCGTCGGCTAATTCGCATGTGGACAGTTTTTCCCGCTACATGTCAGAATAGTACATTACGCAGTACATTTGGAACCGCTTCATATCGGCAACTCGCCGGTAGCGGCACGTTCATGTGAGCGCATGTCGCTACCCCAACTCGGCCTGAGACACACGCTACAAGCACTACACCTTCGACCAAGATGGCACCTTCCTCGACGCAAGCTAGGACGACGTCAAGACCTCGGCTACCTTGAGGGGGGGTGTTAGCACTAGCATCCCGTTGCCTAGTGCTTATGTACAAGGTAGCTATTTATTATCCTAGTACTTAGTGTTATGCTATTAGCGATACTCTATTCCCTATTATTGGCGGTCGGCCGGCCATGCCGGTGCCTTCGCCGGCCGCCATCTCTCTCCTTCTCACTTCTCTAGTCACCACAGCCGGCCCCCTTGTGGGGCCGGCACGACCTCCAAGTAACTATCCGTTCCCAACTCTAATAGTATGTAGCCGGGTGGGGTCGCGAGGAGTAGTCGGCGGGTGTTGCTGAGGGTCGGGAGGGCAGGGTGGGAGTGGGTGCCATCGCTTCTGCGGGGGAGGTGGTAACTCCTCGCACATGGCTTGTATATGTAGAAAATCTGTTTTTTACTAGTATTCTTCCCGGTCTATGATACCGGTTGTAAAGAAGGAAGTTTCCTCTTTGGGTATCGACACCGCCACGTACCATGTAGTAGGCGTGCGCTTTGATAACCAACCTCGACGGAAAGCATATTTGACACTTGCGACCACATTCCGCAAATGTGCCGAAATTGAAATTGTATTACAACAAGTATCGGCAAAGTGGACCGACTGTTGTCGAACGGCCATCAATACTCTGCAATCTAGGACACTTAGGATAACGATTGGGCCGGGTACTCTTTGACCATGTACACCGATCGACACACCTATATGCAATGTGTGCCGACTTTCCTCGGATGTTAAACATGTAATCAACCGCAGTAATTGACATAGTCCCCCCGCCTAAGGAGTAACAACAAAAACGAATTTGAAATCCAGAGAAAAAGGTCTAAAAATAAATCCACTTGTCAAGGAATGCAAATGAAAGCTGCTGCTCAACCTTCATGATGCACGGCCCGCTCCTAGCGAACCGGGGTGCCGACATGCCTAGGCCGATCGGCGTTCGAAAGGGTCAACGGGCCAGCCTAATCTATATCCCGCATGACTTCGGTCTTGCCGGAGAAAGGAGGGGAAAAGCTAGCGAAAAATCCCTCCTCACGCGGTTGCTCGTCGATCCCGCCGTCGCATCCCGTAAAGCCCACCCCCAAGGTCGTAGCCGCTCCTCCCGTCGCGACTTTCCCTCCTAGTCGAGGTCCCGTGTCACTTCCAGGGTAGGTGCGGGGGACCAAGACAGCCAGACAGAAAAAGCTAGCAATCATGCCGCCGTACTGAAAAGTTTTCCCGGCCATTTCACCGGTTTTTTGTGCTGGTACCCGGGTACTTGTCTGGAAAATCAACTAGCGATCGTACTCTCCACCCACCGTTTGCGCGTCCATCAAGCACCCTTGTTTCGAGTGCGAGCCTCTCCGCTTATTCGGGCTCGCACTCTCTAATGTTAGGTGTGCGTAGCGATAGTGGGTAGCGGTCGGGTAGTGCACGGATCTGAAAAGGCCGCGGGTGTGCGGAAATTATTCAAACCCTCCGTACCGGGTTTTCCGGCGGCGGTTAATCTTGCGGATCACCCCGCCGCTAGACCTCGCCGCTCCTCCCGACGCGACAATCCTCCTCACTCTTGTTGTCTTGCTGCCCCTTATCGGCCCGCTAGACGCCAGCAAGCTGGTCGACGTCGAGCGAGCGCCGTACCCTAACGTTGCTTCCCGGCTTTCCGCCGCTAGCTCCAACACCCTCAACACACCGCCAATCCGTCCGTACCCCCCTCTCCACCACACACTCCTGAAAATAGAGGCCCCACCCCCCAAATGGGACGGTAATGTATGCTACTCCGATATATTACTTTTCAAGGCTGAAAACTATTGTAAATACTCTCACGTCTCCTGACGGGACCTATATCTCAGGAATTCTCTTGCGGTGAGGAGGGTACGGGCGGATCTGAGTTGGTGGCGGGCGTTGGAGATTGCGGCGAATAGTTGGGAAGCAATGCAAGGGTAGGGCGCTCCCTAGCAACCGACCAACTATGTGGGACTCGAGTCTCCCTTTGGGGCGAGGCGAGACGCTACACGTACTAGAGGAGGGTCGCAGCCGGAAGAGCGACAAGATATGGCGATGGGTGCTCCCTATCTTGGGTCTTCTATCTTCACATAATCTTGCACATAGTATTGCACATAATCTTGCACATAATCTTGCACATAATATTGCTCCTATCTATGGGTGCTCCCTATATCGACCGCCGCCGGCAAAACTCGGTACGGATGGTTTTCGGCTAAATATTTCCGTACCTTCCATCTTCTGCGGAAGGCGCCCCGATCCATATTTTCGACCCACCCCTCGCCTAGTCGGTATCCACCCATCGACACGAGTGTCTTAGGCACTGCGGTTAGGGTTCGGCGCATTGCTCGGAAAGGCGCCCCAATAGCAGCGTAAGGTGCCGGGGGATGAGGGTACGTGCGGATACATCGGATCATAAATGTATTGGAAAACCTGCGGAGAAGGACCGGGGAAAAGAGAAAATCTTGCACATAGGAGCGTTGGTCATATACCGTAAGCAGTTATGGATTTCCTTTCCTCACTTGTCCCCGAGGGAGGAGGGAAGCATATGTTGGGTGGTGAGTTGCGTCACGAGGACCAACGTGAATCTCGGACGGGGGTGTGTGTGGATCGAGTCGGGACCGTCGACGTCATGGGCGAGGAAAATTTAGTAGAGCCGGAGTCGGAGGGGGGGGGCGGTTTTGCACACAGGCGTACAGGACGGCGTGGGCGCACCGC
Organism: Tetraselmis chui; assembly: GCA_026401115.1. Classification (NCBI taxonomy): domain Eukaryota; kingdom Viridiplantae; phylum Chlorophyta; class Chlorodendrophyceae; order Chlorodendrales; family Chlorodendraceae; genus Tetraselmis; species Tetraselmis chui. The sequence continues at coordinate 135,809 of JAPMLY010000658.1, forward strand.
ACCAACTCGCCGTCTAGCCAACATTCCGTCGTCGCGTCGCCCAAAAATGCTAGCAACGAGGCACCAAACAAGAATCCTAACCTAAACAAAGGTAAGAGCCATGAAATTGGGTAGGAATAGTGAGTTTGAGGCTCATGAGTGGCCAGGGCTGTGGTGTGCGTGTTGGCGGTGTGTCATCGCGCGGCCGCGCTTCCGCCAATGGCCTTTGCATGGGCCGTAGGCGTGACCATGGCCGTGAACTTGCGACCGTTTCGTTGCTTGTCTAGGACAAGATCATCCGAGGTGAGAGGGCCCCGGATGAGGACGAGTAGGGGCCGGAGAACTACTCCGGACCGAGGGGAGAGCTCGACAGGACGGCGTTAGGAAAGGGGGCTAGCTATGTAAAAGCGGCAAGGATGTAACATCTCTCCCTCCCTCTCTCTCGCTCTCATTTGCACACACACACACATGCACAGACACCCACAGATACACAAACTCAAAGACACAAGCATGCACGCACACTTGCACGCACATAACCCACTTCCCCTCCCCCCCCCCCCCCCCCCCCCATCACACACACCCATACACGCACGCACACAGGCACGCACACCCACACACACCCACACACACACACATATATGCATACACATTCTGCCTGAATATGTGTAGATATTGCTTGAAAAAACATAGCATGTGTCGCTGTTGTTTGTGGAAGACATAGCACCATTGCATTAGTGACCCTTGGGTAGTAGAAGGGCCAATGTGCATGTTAATACATATGCAGCCTTGCGCAGAATCCGGAGTGCTTTGCTAAGCACAATGCTGGTATCCCACCCCCCATAAGCATTCTCTTGCCTTTGCACAGCAGTGGGTGGCATAAAAGTTTGCCAATGAGGGTTTAAAGGAAGTTTTGGGGTGTAGTAGAGGTAGCACCTCAGCACCGTGATAGACCGGGGAGCGGGCTGACACCCCAAAATTGTAACGACTATAACGATTGCATTTTTTGCTCCTGTTTTGCACCATGCTGCATTTTGATAAAGTTTTGACATTGAGATACTAGTTTGCTTGTTTTAGAGGTTGTCTTGACCGTTTGAGGGTCAGACATGAGCCACAAAGGCAAAGAAATGAAAGGGGTCACATGTGACCCATTACATTACCCACCCGAAAACATACTAACTCATTACATTTCGCCATTATTCTTCAATATGATGTATGATAGAGAGAAAGGATGGAGTTGATGTAATTTCAGGTCATTTTGAGGATAATTGAGAATGTTACAGCGATTTCCGCAACATACCCTAAAAAACCCTAGTTTTCGCCCTGTCGGATGGCTGAGACCCCTATATACGCATAACCTGCATGGCCTCTAAACTGTACATATTCAATCTGAAACTTCTACCACAGCTACTACACTCTTCCCATAAAGTCCGTTACTAGTGAAATAGGGCCTTTCGCGTAGGGCGGGTGTTTACCATGTAGGGTTTCTAGGGTTTAACTGTACTTAGCTCGTTGAAAAGTCGGGCCGAAACTTGTGTTGACGGTGAGGCTAAGGGGGAAGCGGGGCACACATGGGGCCCGTCACGGCTACGATATGACGTATTAGGGTTTGCGGCCCAACCCCGATTTCGGTGTATACCCTGATTCGGGCGCCCCGGAATTCGGATTTGCCACGCTTTGGCTCGTAAAAAATCCCGAAATGGGCGACACAACATGCGGTTTTTATGATCCCAGCATGTTGTCCGCAAACATGGGAGCACGTGGGTGTAATGGCATGTGCCGTTAATATGCTTGACGTGGGTGGGCTCGGGGCCGGAAGACCACAGCTTGGGAGGCTTAAAAAAGCTTAACTTCGCCGTACAATGTCCGATTCGAGCAAACTAAGTTGCAAGTGGGAGCCCTTCCCCCAAGTAAATATAAGTTTTCAACTAAATATACGCCTACCGGCCGGTTTTCGCGTCAAAACCGCCGTCCGATGTCATCCAAGCCCTCGTACAGCCAAATAAAGCTTTTAGGGTTTCAAAATCTGCCACATTCGCGCGGGGCTAGCAACCCCTAGACAGGTGGTACCCGCATACCCGCTCCGCTAATACGCTCAACAATCAGCGCTCTATATTTCTTCTATTCACGGCGTTGCCCATTTCATGCCCCATGATGGCATGGTGCCGTGCCCTTTGCCGCCGGCCAGATGAAGGCCCGTGCTAGGGTACTTTGAAAGCTCCCCGCCATTTTTCACGCCCGGCGATGCGCAAGTTTCTAAGGCCAACGATCCGCGCGCCATGGTGCTTACACTCCAAGTCAACTGCCCCTCAAGCCTAATAGGCCCCCAGCCCGTGCTCCTTGGTGGTATTTCCGCGCACGTGGCAAGAAAAACCAGTGCACACGACATGCCATTCTCGGTGTCGCCGCTTTGTAGACGGCCGGGCGCAACACAGTCGGCGGATATTAGTGCAATTGTGCAAACATGCTGAGAACCCATTGTCGAGTAGTCTCCCGGCTTGTCGCGACACTACGTGTGCCGAGCCACGCATAGAGGCGTGCATAACCTGCACATGCACGAATTTCGGCCCGCAAAATATGGGCCGAAAATCCAACGTGGGTGCCCACAATAACTGGGGCGTGCCGGTAAAGGTGCTCACGTCAGTGAACAACGCGCCGTGGTGTGCTGTTCGCAAATCATTATTCTACCCCCCAATCGAGTTGCATGGCCATCGCGGCAGTGCGGTGCGTGGCGGGTAATTAAATACGTGCCGCTAGTAACGGACTTTATGGGAAGAGTGTACATGCCTTGAAGACCAACATATTACAAATTTGGTGAATTCTAAGATGATTCACTTGTGTTGGCACCGCATGGGAAGAGCCGAATGGGAGGGGTCACATGTGACCCATTCCACGCTCAAATAGACAATACATCCACACATTTCCCATAGAAACAAAAGAGGAACTGACTCCACAGTCAACCAATGCAATTACGCCTCCTCCCCCGTTTGCCGCCCATCGTCCATATAGCATGCAGTCCATAATTGTAGTACAGACTTGTTAATTACAGAGTTGGGGACATTGGGTGATGGTGGTGGGGGGGGGTTACTACGCGCACACCTTCTCCTCTCGCATATCCAAAGGGATTAAGCGGGAGCGGACAAGGGTTGGCGCTACATTCAAATACATGCACATACATTCCATTCCAACTCTGCTTTTGCGGTGATAGTACAAGAGCCCCTCTCCCCCTTTCCCTTTTCTTCCATTTTCTTGCCGTTCATATAACATACATACACCCTCCCCGTCCCCCACCACTCCCTCTCATTCTCGACGCAGAGGGCGAGAAAGGTGGGAGGGGGACAGGAGGCAACAGTTTCGTTTCTTCGTTGTAACTTTAGGGACTCAAGGATGGCTGATGATTCACAGATAGCTTTGAGCCTTCATTGGCGCCATCGCGTGGCAGATGACGGGCAGCCGGCGAGCGCCCTGCAGCGACTCTTGCAGACTGAACACTTTCATGATGAGCGCCGCAAGTTCAGCGTCCTTTTGACGGAGCCGCGTCTCCAGGCGGCGGTGGTCTGCCATGTATACCGCCAATGCGGCCGCCAGCGCGACGCACATTGCACCTTGCACAAACACAGTGCGCGCCAGCGGATTGCCGGACCGCCCCTTGCCGCCCGCCGCCCTGGCAGCTACGCAGACGACAACAAGTGACGACACAAAATAATCAGCAAAAAAAATATCAGTCAGAAAAATATGCTAACTATGCAATAGTCTTTTAACACTGGCACAGGGAATGAAAATTGTCTAGGATCTGTAGCCCTATAACGTGTTGGGATGGGATGGAACCACCATATGGAAAAGAAGCCAAAACTTATCCTGGCACAGTCCATATCATTGAATCTCATGCTCACATGGGTATTTATCATGTACGGTTGGTGCACTCGCATATGCGAGTGAAGCAAAGAGGATACTCAGATTAGGAACACAGGCAAAGGGCTATGACAGCCCTAAAAACGCTCTTCGACCGTGTATATTAATATGTTATTGCAGACAGGAAAATTAAATGGCATATTCACAGCATAGAGCGCTCCCTTATTGCTGGAATTCATTTCAGATATGCGCAATACAAAACACATTATTACTCCAAAGAACAACAAAATAACTTAGCAGTACCGAATCAGTTCCACTGTCAGGTGGCTGACCTGCGGGTTGGAGCAAGTCGGGCGGGAAGATGGCCTCGCAGCGAAGGGCGGAGACGTATGAGTGGAGGGCGGAGAGATGGGAGGAGGTCCAGCGGCCGGCGCGGCCGCCGATCCGCTCCAGCCATTCCCAGAGTCGAGACAGTCGCGGACCGACAAAGGCGTGGACGTACTCGTACGTTTCTTCCACGACCGCCTTTTTCGGTGGCGGCGATGTTGGGGCGAGGGCGGCGGCGGCGGCGGGGCCCACCGCGCGCTGCTTGGCCGCGCGAAACGCTTCGACGCTCGCGATGACGAGGTCGGCGGAGTAGGGCGAGTCGAGGTGGTCCGCCGAGTCGAGGCTGCCCGAGAAACTGCCGCTCCCGGGACGAGCAAGACCCATCGCCGCGGCGCAGCATCCCTGCACAACCTCCACCCGCTGCTGCTCCGCAACCTGCGGTAACGAAAACGGGAGGGCGCGAGTTCAAGGAAAGCAAAACCATCACCATGGCTACATTGATGACCAAGCTGAGAATCTCTCTACCCATTCCGGTCAATTTCGGTGTGGCAGTATGATTTGATTTGATGGAGGTGCTAATATTTCATGATCATAATGAATGGGCAAAATTATACTTGCGCCAATTAAATGAATTGCTTCAGATATTGTGTAACATAACTATATGGCTGCGACACAAAAAACAAAGAGGGGGAAGAAACACAGAATACAATAGTGAAACTAAGAATCCACTGAACAAGGAATAACGCGCGTCTGCAACAGGTTTGCATGTCATTCACGATGCCTTACCAAATATGAACAAGGGAATTAATTGCACAGGACACGCATTCACTTGCAGGGGCAACGCAGGCAGCCACAATGCTGCCTAAAGTTTTACCAAGGGGCGGTTCAAATTAATGTTCGCATCGCCAGAGTTTAACTATCACAGCCGTTAGTGAGATGCAACGACGAAAGCGAACTCACGAGGACGTGGCGCTGGCATGAGCAGAGTAAATAATCCGACACGACGTACTTGGCAAAGAGAAGGGGGGGGGGGGGGGGGGGGGGGGGGGTCTCTCGCACCTCTCCAGCGGGGTGGCACGGTGCATCAGCTGCCGCGGGGAATTGCGGCGTGGCGGCGGTGGACAGCGGCTGCATTTGCGCCATTTGGGGGAGCAGACTGGCGGCGGGGTCGGCGGCGTGTGGGGACAGGCCTGGAGTGACGCACCTGGCGACACACCACCACCAAACCATCACCTTCAGCACACATTTAGCGACACAATACATTTCTACTCATTCACTATGATGCCTAAATCTAGGGTCAATGGATTTTAGGGTTTGTGTAGGGTTTTGAGCACGCAAGCTGAATCCCTTTCCTCTCTGACAATGCTTGTTTCTCTCATTTACTCACATACAAGCAACTCTTTCAGGGTCTCTATCTGCAAGGCGCAATGATTGAAGCAAGGCAAGATACGACTGTCAGGTCCCACTTTGAGCGTCAGTCTCCAAAGCCCTGAGAAAAGCCATGCAAAGGGTGTCTGCGTTACTGCTTCGTAGCGCTGACCTGGCAGGGCTGCCGCTGCAGTGGGACACGGGGGTGCCGGGCTCCGTCAGCACCTCCCACTCCGCCAGCAGCTCGCTGGAGCCGCCCTCGCTGGCGCCGCACTGCAGACTCTGCAGCGGCTGAGAGGGGCTGAAGTGGGCGTGCGACCAGACGGGGTCCCAACTGGCGTCGCCCTGCGCCATTTCCAGCAAAGCCACAATCCATCTCGTCAATGCTTCTTCAGACACCCAAACAGCAAAACTTCCCTCAGTGATTTATGAATCAACAATAGTGCTGAATAACCAGGAGTACTCATAACAAAATAACACACCCATGTTAAAATCAAGAGTCGCCAATAACTTGTTGTTTCGTTACAAGTTCTTCGCATGACAGGTGTCTTGGCAATACCAGTTTCAAGGATGCAAATACATCAGAAGAACGCATGGACAACAGGTGCCGGCAGCAATCAGCAGCCAAAAACCAACAAATAAAAACAGAGGCATAGGCTTGTTTTTTCCCCGAGACTGACGATTATGCTCTGAGGGCGATTTGAAATATCATCACATTGTTAAGTTGTGACTACGACTTGTACGCCAAGCGAGCACACGGCCCAAAAACGTTATGAGCACCGACACAATGTACATGTCAGACTCTAAAGCAAGAAGACGACCAGGACTCCACTTTCCAGAATGTCTTGCTGACAATTTCAGAAGACGACAAGGCAAGGCATCTACGCTCGCATATCAGAGCTCTGCAAACATGTATTTACCGTGATATCATTATAATCATATATTTCTTAAACCCATCATATAATAGACGCGAAGAAAATAGCGAAGCGGCGCAAAACGACATGGCCTAGTGGCTGACCAGCTGCATGTGCTACCTGGTGATACGAGGAATCTTTTGCTGGCGAGTAGTGACCCGAGCTTGTAGACGGAGGGGTCATCAGCAGGTGAGGCTCCTCGGCTGGGGCGTCAGAATGACTACCTACAGCGTGTAACTTAAGATCTTCCATATCCGACATTTTGCGCCTCCCTTCCAAGTTGACCCTATAGGAGGACATAACAAGGTGACACATGAAAAGTGAGTTCCAACCACTACCATACATAGCTTGGCACGCATGGCTTTCTGGCAGTCCGCCAGGGCTCTATTGGCTGAACTTATTTTTGACGGCCGAACGGAAAGAAATCATCACCCAGCGCTCTGCAGAAGCCACTGCATGACACTTAACAACCTGAGCAACGGCTTACAGCCCACAACAACAATATACCCACACCCATGAAGTGGATTTCTTCCGGTGATAAGGAGCGGAGACTCAAACTACTCTCGGCCACACGCACGCACACTGGAGCGCGGCCACAAGAGTTGTGCTAAACCAGCAGCGAGAAGCTAAAAAACTCAGCCAAGTCACCCGATACTGTGAGACACCCTACTACGCCGGCTCGGCCTGTTTTATATGCTGAATTGAACGTGTAAGTGCTTCTTTCGTTAATAAAAGGCGTCCTTCCGCCTAGGTAGCTCTGCCTCGCAGGCGGCCCTAAAATGGAAACAGACAGAATGCTCGACGGCGGTTGAACTTTCGAGGGGAAGCACTAGCACCACACAACGCGCCTGACTCCCAACAGACTGGCTCCTACGTGCCAGCAAGCCCTATCCACGAGTCATGTTTCACTGCATATCCTCTACCTGTCACAGCTCGCGCGCTAACCACCGTAGCTGCGCTAGCGACCGCGTTGGGGTCGAGGCGAGAGAGAGAGTTTTAAAGTACTTATAGCGCGCGCTCGGTACCAATAAACCACCGCGAAATAAGAGTGACTTCTGGAGTCTGGACAGCTCCACAGTACTATGTGACAATCCTCGAAACTACTGGACAGATTTGAAAACGACTGTTTTTGTCATACTGGCAGACTGCTAATCAGTTCACTCGGCCCTACTGGGACCGCCCGAGCTCTGAAGTCGCTGTTGCCCACTACCCAAAATCACAGGGAGAGTAGCCGACATATGATAGCGTTAGCGCTAGCAGCGGGAGGTCGTGCCGTATAAAATGTGCGGCTGCGTGAGCTGGAAAACAGACGAGAAGATTGCGAAGATGAACTATTTGGACGGAAACTCGCCGCTGAGTAGAACAAAAAAAGTGGACAACATACATAGAGCAGTACTTTCCTGTCAAGTCCAGTGTCGGAGTGGATAAGAGAAAGCGCGGTAATCAGAGGCTAGCACGGGAAACTGGAAAGTGCCTGTCGCACCACGACGGGATGCGACGGGCAAGGCCGCAAAGATAATTACGCAAGTTGGGTATCGGAGGTAGGGTAACGTAGTACCGTATGGGTTTTGCAAGTGTCTCCGTGGTACGCTAAGGGCAAGACAGGGAAGGGCGGTTGAATGGACGGAAACTCAATGGACTGTCGTCGGCCATGCAACAGTGCGGGAAACTCGTACCGCTATGGGTAGGTGGGTGGGAGTAGGCAACAATCAGGATGAGTCAGCAAAGACATTGAGTACATTGTGAGGATATGAATGCAAGGACCTATCAAATTCACGTACACGAAATTGCAAACACAAAATAATAATAGCGTTATATCTATGATATCTATGATATGTAGTAATTATATAATAATATCGCTAGATAATATCATTATATAATATATATGTATATATTTACCCTAGGGCACGTTTTGCCAAAGATGTCATCTTGCTTACAATTTGGCGAAAAGACTCCCACAGGCGGGGCCTGGGGGTCGATTAGCGGAGGACTATAGGGTTGGGTGGGTGGGTTCGCGCGAAGCCTAGATTGGCTGAGCGCGAAAGCAGAGAGTGCCTAGGCTCGTGGCTAGCGACGGCTTATAAGGCTCGGGCTAGCTAGAGCTGACCGTTGGGGAAGTCGTTGGTCGTTGGTTGCGTCTAACTGCCGCGGCAAGGTGGTTGCCCTGCAAGTCAAAAAAAGGTAATTGACGCAAACAGCTAAGCAAGCTCTGAAACGTTGCAGCTGGGGCAGTGTAGTCGTAGTCCACGTGAGAGTGTCGCGTAGAGCGGCGGCTACCTGTAGGATGTCGAGTGCCACGGGGGCGGGTAGCGGTAGGCGTGAGGCGGTCGGGACTAGGCGGTGTTGTAGCATTTCGAGGCCACGCCGAGCGTCCGCTAGTAGCTCTCCCACGGCAATGGGTTGGTGTTGGTGGTCTCTGAAGAGCTTGTTAACCGCGGAGAAGTAGGGTTGCAGCGAGCTGGTTGCTACCGTGCCGAGCAGGGCTAACCAGGCTGTGTAGCGAACCATTGTGGCCGGGGTCACGGGGTGGCCTGTAGCGGGGCGATTGTTTTCCTCTGTACAAAATATAAAAAGCTGTCTGAGCGTGTTGTAAGTAATACCGTATACGCATTAGTTGCAGATAGCTACTGTAAGCTACTCTAGATATGATTAGTACATGTCTAGATCGGACATACCGATAAACTGTTTGACTCGGTACAAAGCTGTCGCTAGGCTACAGCTCTCTCACTTCTGTTGTCCCGACACCATGCCTGTAGGCTGGTTGTCGCCGTAACTGTTCCGTTTGCGGAACTGTGACTGTAACTACGTTTGTGTAAGTTATCTTCCACACTAATTGTGTTTACATGGTTCAATAGGTTATGGGCCCCCGCCTCACGTCACTCACGCGCGACAACCTGGTTCGGCGAGCTGCGATCGACAGCTCTCCCGCAGAAGGCAAGCTTATCTAGACACGTAGTACTTTCAACTTGTAGTCGGCGGTATCGCCAGTATAAACTGCAATTTAAAAACCCGCCACCACCCCTCTTAAGTCAGCCACTCGACGGAGATAGCCAGCCACCCACACCGACGCACTCGTCGTGTGTGGACAGGGTGCACACAGGTCCAAGCTGGAGAACGGGGGGTGCACTGTCGGGTGAATACGCATCCACAGGTTGCACGCCCGCCGTAGCTTACCTTTTTATTTTTATATTATCCTAGCGACTCAGCCACCAGCGCAACGCTCCACCTGCCCTGGCCTTGGCCTCGACTTGTGCCCCACACTGGGTGGAGGATACAGAGAAGGTGCACTGAGACACCCCGGGGCTACATGCCGAGGGGTCGGCGGGCATCAGGCCGTCTCTTTGCAAACCGCTGTTAGGCACGAGTCAGGCTAGCGGTTTTTACCGCTGCCTGTTTTTTATCCAGCTCTTTCTTTTTCGCCCTCTGTCGAAATGGCGCCGAAAACTCCGCATGTTTCACCTCCTGACTCCCCTGACTCAGGCTCTCGACAGAGCACCCTCGATCACCCCCCGGATACTCTCGCGCTGCTCGTTGCGCAAGTGGCGCGCTTAACAGCTCGTCTCGACTCGCAGTCGGCCGAGACTGCTGCTGTTGCTGCTGCGGGTGCTAATCCGCACCCCCATGTAGCTCAGCGCCGCCACGATGCTCAGCTCGAACCCGTCCGGGACAGCCACGACGTGCACACCCTCCCCCTGCTTGCACATCCGCAGTATGGATACGTCCCCCCGGACGCAGAACCGATCTTCGTTGCTGCTATTGAAATATATTGAAATATTTTACTCCAATACCAGTATAACTGGCTGGAGTCTCTGGGCCCCCCCTTTTGCTATGCTCAACTTTGTTAGACTTCTAAGCGTGAGGTAGACCGTGAACCACTAATCCCAACCTCTCCAATGGCAGTAACGATACCGTCTAGAACATACCCGTATCCAGGTATTTATTATTTTCTGATCTATACGTTTTTTTTTTTTTTGGATATAGTATGAAATAAAAGATGTCGCTAGTCTCCACGATACGCGGCCCGCTCCAGCCGCTGCGGGGTCGCTGATCAGCAAGGCTGCTCAGCTTGAGCTGGTCGAGGCGAACCTGCCTGACCTCGGCTCATGTGCGACTCCGGTCGTGCCGGAGCTTGGGGGGAAAGGCAGGTGAAAAACCCCCCTCGCATAGGTCGTCGTCGGTCCCGCCTTGATCCGTGCTCCACCCCGCCCGAGGTATTAGCCGCTCCTCTCGACGCAGCTCTCCACCTAGCCGAGTCTTCTCTCCTCCTTCGGGGGCTGAGAAGAAAAAAGAACTAGGCTGCAGACGGTGTCCGGCTGGCTCTCCTGCCCCCGAGCCAGATTTTCTCTTGTCCCCTGTCCTTTTCCCGTCTGTTTCCAACACCTATCTGATCGCGCTGTGGCCGTCCGTGCCCTCCCCCGGTGGTTTACGTTGTTAGGGGGGCGCCTTTACGAGCAGTGTGCCGTTACGATAACCCTAGGCACACTGCCTGAGGCAGCCTGACAATAACCGGGTACCGACTAGGGGAGAGGTTGGAAGAACACAGGGATCGAGTCGCCGGTCCTCAAAAGATGGTGGGTACTGGAATTTTTCCAAAAACCCCCCGTACCGGGCTTTTCCGGCGGCGGGCGATCCTAGGGACCGCCGCCGCCAGACGGTGTCGCTCCTCCGGCTGCGACCATCCTCTGTCCTGCGCAACAGCAGGCCTCGCCCCCAGGGGAGACCTAAGGCTATCGCAGGGCTGGCGGCTGCTAGCGAGCGCCGTCCCTAGCGCTGCTTCCCAGCTGTCCGCCGCCAGCTCCAACACCCTCGTCCCTCCGCTGATCCGCCCGTACCCCTCTTCGCCAAAAAATATTTCGCAGACGCCGCCCCCGCCCCATCGTCGGGAAAGTATCTGCGAGTATTTAGTCGCGGAAAAGACATATCGGACTGGCCGAGCGGGAGATCCCTGTGCCGGAGTACGGATATTATGTTTTATCAAAACCCTCCGTACTGGGCATCCCGACAGCTGCTGATCCCGCGGATCGCAGCTGTCGGTACCTCGTTCAGCCCCCTACCGTGCCAGGCCTGGCACGGCTATGGGGTTACCAGCGCCCACCGCGTGGAGGTAGAGGTAGGTGCCGACGGGCCTGCGAGCGCACCCCCCTCCGGGGCCGCCGCCGCTGGGCCGCCGGCGGGCGCCTCGTTGCTGCTACTTCTGCAGCTCCTGTTGGCGACCCCGCAGTCGCACAGCGCCGTCACGATGCGCCCCGCGAGCCCCCGCGTGCCGATGCGCACCACGACCCCTCGCGTCACGCCCTCCCGGTTGATCACCTCCCACCACCTCCTCCCTTCCCCCCCGCTGGATATGCCTTTCACCTCCCCAGCCCTCACATCCCGGAGGCGCCCTCTACCCTCGTTCCCCCCTACCGTGACCACCCGCCCTCGTACGGCCCGCCGCGTCCCATGGCCGGCCGTTCTCCCTTTCCCGGTGGCCCACCTCCTCCATTTCATGGCCGGCACTCTCCCCCAGTCCAACATGGCGACCCCGCCACCCGTGGCCGTCGTCGCCCCACTATTGACCCGGTGGTCATCGGCCGGGCGGCACACGAAGCCCCCGGCTTCGACAAGGACGCCCTCAACCGGTCCATGAAGATGTCGGTCCCCGTCATGGGCCCGACCACGGACTTCAAGCAATGGAAGAGGACCTTCCTTAATTTCCTCTCCATCAAGGCCGCATACCTCATTCCACAGCTGGCCATCCGCGACTACGGCGTCTGGCTCGACGAACAAGCGCAGCACTACGCCTACACGCTGCTTCTCCATGCAGCCAGCGCGAATAAGCGCGCTGACCAAGCGATGAAATGCGTTTCTCCAGCACGCCCTGACTGCGCCGCTGTCGCGCGGGACATCCTTTGTGAACGCCTCGACTGTCGGTCTTTTGCTCGCTCCTTGTCCCTCCTGGACAACCTGACGGTCAGACAACGCCCTGGTCAGTCACTCAGTGACTATGTCCACTACATGCGCCAGATCTTTGACGACTACAACGACACATGCCAATTAGTTGATGGCTCCGTTGCCATCCACCCCCACCACCTCGGTCTCCTCATGCTGCGCGGTATTTCCAACAGCGGCCCACACGGTCAGGCGAAGCAATGCGTCATCAACGCCTTTGACACGGACTACATCATGTCGGCTGATGAAGTGATGGCTAGCATTCTCCACCTCGCGCACAACATGGACGACGACCCTGCTCCGGACACACCCGCTCCGGCCATATCACCCCCTCCCATCTCCGCGTTCGTCGCTGCGGGCCGCGGCTCGCACAGCGGTCGAGGCCCACCACACCGTAACCCTCGCGGCCATCGACCCAACAAGTGTGGCGTTTGTGGCAGCCTCAACCATCTCATGTCCGCCTGCACTGCCACGGATGACGCTATCCTTAAGTGGAATCTCGCCAAGCGTAGGCTGACGGTCCAGAAGTACGGCGCCGCCGACGGCACCCCCTCTGCTCACGCTGCGCTGATGAGCGACGTCCCTGCCGACGACGCCCCCGCCGATGACACCGACTGCCTACCCACCCTCGAGGACTGCGCTGATGACTACGCTGACGACGAGGTGAGTGTCCCATTCACCTCTGTGGCATTCTCCTCTTCCCTCGCCCCGGGTCGTAACCTGTCAAAGTTTTGGGTCGTTGATTCCGCCTGCTCGATTAACCTCACTGCGTTCCGAGATGACTTCGTGAAATTCACGCCCCCCTCCGTGCGAATTTCTGTCAGACTTGCCTCTGGCCAGCTCATTCACCGCACTGTGTATGCACTCTACACCCCTGACCTATCATCTCGCTCCGCACAGCGTATCGGCAGACTACTTAGTGTCAGCTGGATGCAAACTCACAGCGGCTGTGAATTCATATTCCCCTCCAACTCTGACACTGGTTTGCTTTTGGTACCCACAGGCATGGGTGTGCTAGAACCGTCCGGAAACGGTCTCTACCTCCTTCCCTACCAGCCGGACCCCCCTTCAAGCCCATCCGCACCGGCGGCACTTGACCCCTCACCTCAGGTTGCCCTTACTGCCCAGTGTGATCCCGTCCTATGGCACCGTCGATTTGGCCACCTCAACATGCACAGCCTTCAGGCCCAGCATAATCACGGTGTCCCGACTAGCCATGTGTTAACTAGCGTTGTAACCAAAGTTTCTTGCGACTCTTGCTTACTTCACAAAGCCACAGCTGCACCACGCAACACAGCCGCTTGCGCGAAGCCATCCCACCCCCTCCTCAACCTGTCCGCTGACCTCTGGGGCCCGGTCAATGTCCCCTCCCCACATGGCCTCCGTTACTGCTTGCTCGTCATCGACCACCACACCAACTACATGTGGGTGCGGTTCCTTAAGTCTAAAGACGACGCATGTTCGGAATTGGAAACCATCCTCTTGGACATCAAACACTCGCATCACCACTTCCGTACATGTTGTCTTTCAAGAAGACACCCCAGGCTTCGACACACAACCCTCCGTCGACTCGGCCATCACCGACTCTTCGGACGACGTACCCGCAGACTCACCCCTATCCCACCCCATTGACCTCACATTACCCCCACCCCTACCCCCCCCGGCAGCCCCCCGCCATGCTCGGCTCCGCTCCCACCCCATTCGCTACGGCGATATGGTTGCCCACCTGTCCGGCTACCCACCAACCCTCGTAACGGCGTGTTGTGATCCTGAACAAGGCACAGCTCAAGAGGACATATTTGAGCACCCTCACGTCCCCGACCTTGTCACGGGTCCCCCACACACACCTGCCGGCACGTCCTCTACCGCCGTCGCCCTCCTCTCCGCCCGAGAGTGTGTGGAACCAAAATCCTACCGGGCTGCGCTGGACAGCGCTCAAGCCCCCCAATGGCAAGCCGCTATGCAACATGAGTATTCCTCCCTCATCAGCAACGGCACGTGGGACCTTGTGGACCTCCCCCCAAGCCGCAGGGTCGTCAACAACATGTGGATCTTCAAAGTCAAGTCGGATACAGCCGGCGACGTCTCCCGCTTCAAAGCGCGGTTCGTCGCCAAGGGGTGCAGTCAACGCGCTGAACTGGACTACACGGAGACCTTCTCCCCGGTCATCCGCATGGCCAGCCTGCGTCTCTTCCTAACCATCGCCGCCGCCCGCGACCTTGAACTCTGCCAACTTGACATCGACACAGCGTTTCTCTACGCCCCCATCCGGGAGGATGTGTACATCCGCCAGCCCCTCGGCTTCACCGATGGAACGTCCAAGGTTTGTCACCTCAAGCGCTGCCTCTACGGCCTTAAGCAGTCCCCCCGCGAGTTCAACATGCTACTTCGTGCATGGCTCGTCGACCATGGATGGCAACAATGCGTCTCCGACCCGTGCATCTGCATCTTCCGCACCGGTCACGTTTTCGCCATGATCGCCGTGTACGTCGATGACATTCCCGCGGCCTGCAATGATGCCACCTGGCTCGCATCGTTCAAAGCCCAACTCGGAGCACGGTTCAAGATCAAGGACCTAGGCGACCTCTCCCAACTCCTCGGCATGCACATGACCCGCGATCGCTCCACGCGCACGATCTCGCTGGACCAATCCAAGTACCTGCGCGACATCCTCGCCAAGTACGGCATGTCCGACTCTAAGCCGTCGTCACTTCCGATGGACCCGGGCTTTCTCGCCGGCCTCGCATACTTGAATTCGCCCTCTCTCACAGGAGTGGCCAAGGACGTCTACCCCAGCCTCATGGGCAGCCTCCAGTACGCCGCCGTGTGTACACGCCCCGATGTCTCCACGGCGTTGAACATCCTCGGCTCTGCCCAAGCCTCACCCACCGAGGCACACTTGCAGGCTCTTAAAAAGGTCCTCCGCTACCTCCATGGCACCATCGACATGCGCCTAACGTTGGGGGGGGGGCTTGGACCACAGCCTCCAACTCACAGGCTTTGCCGACGCTGATTGGGCCAACGACAGCAGCACCCGCAAGTCTCGCTCCGGCTATCTCTTCACCCTCGGACGCGGGCCAGTCAGTGACAAGTCCAAACAACAGACTTGTGTGGCTCAATCCACGTATGAAGCCGAGTACTACTCTGCGGCCGACGCCACCAAGGAGGGACTCCACCTCCGACAACTCCTGGGGGAAATCTTCGACTCCCCCATCACCGAAACCACTACCATCTGGGAGGACAACCAAAGCGCCATTGCATACTCCCAGAATACCTTGGTCAACGAGAAGACTAAACACATCGGCCTGAAGTGGCACTTCCTCAAAGACCACGTGGAGCAAGGGACCATCAAGTTGAGGTACCTCCCCACTGACCAGATGGTGGCTGACATGCTCACCAAACCCCTCCTAGGACCTGCACTAGCAAGACACCGAAGTGCGATCCTTGGAGGACAAGACCCAATGCAACGCTTCATCCCGTAGCTGCCTTCAAGGGGAGTGTTGTAAGTAATACCGTATACGTATTAGTTGCAGATAGCTACTGTAAGCTACTCTAGATATGATTAGTACATGTCTAGATCGGACATACCGATAAACTGTTTGACTCGGTACATAGCTGTCGCTAGGCTACAACTCTCTCACTTCTGTTGTCCCGACACCACGCATGTAGGCTGGTTGTCGCCGTAACTGTTCCGTTTGCGGGACTGTGACTGTAATTACGTTTGCGTAAGTTATCTTCCACACTAACTGTGTTTACATGGTTCAATAATTACCCCCACCCCTACCCCCCCCGGCAGCCCCCCGCCATGCTCGGCTCCGCTCCCACCCCATTCGCTACGGCGATATGGTTGCCCACTTGTCCGACTACCCACCAACCCTCGTAACGGCGTGTTGTGATCCTGAACAAGGCACAGCTCAAGAGGACATATTTGAGCACCCTCACGTCCCCGACCTTGTCACGGGTCCCCCACACACACTTGCCGGCACGTCCCCTACTGCCATCGCCCTCCTCTCCGCCCGAGAGTGTGTGGAACCAAAATCCTACCGGGCTGCGCTGGACAGCGCTCAAGCCCCCCAATGGCAAGCCGCTATGCAACATGAGTATTCCTCCCTCATCAGCAACGGCACGTGGGACCTTGTGGACCTCCCCCCAAGCCGCCTGGTCGTCAACAACATGTGGATCTTCAAAGTCAAGTCGGATACAGCCGGCGACGTCTCCCGCTTCAAAGCGCGGTTCGTCGCCAAGGGGTGCAGTCAACGCGCTGGACTGGACTACACGGAGACCTTCTCCCCGGTCATCCGCATGGCCAGCCTGCGTCTCTTCCTAACCATCGCCGCCGCCCGCGACCTTGAACTCTGCCAACTTGACATCGACACAGCGTTTCTCTACGCCCCCATCCGGGAGGATGTGTACATCCGCTAGCCCCTCGGCTTCACCGATGGAACGTCCAAGGTTTGTCACCTCAAGCGCTGCCTCTACGGCCTTAAGCAGCCCCCCCGCGAGTTCAACATGCTACTTCGTGCGTGGCTCGTCGACCATGGATGGCAACAATGCGTCTCCGACCCGTGCATCTACATCTTTCGCACCGTCCACGTCTTCGCCATGATCGCCGTGTACGTCGATGACATTCCCGCGGCCTGCAATGATGCCACCTGGCTCGCATCGTTCAAAGCCCAACTCGGAGCACGGTTCAAGATCAAGGACCTAGGCGACCTCTCCCAACTCCTCGGCATGCACATGACCCGCGATTGCTCCACGCGCATGATCTCGCTGGACCAATCCAAGTACCTGCGCGACATCCTCGCCAAGTACGGCATGTCCGACTCTAAGCCGTCGTCACTTCCGATGGACCCGGGCTTTCTCGCCGGCCTCGCATACTTGAATTCGCCCTCTCTCACAGGAGTGGCCAAGGACGTCTACCCCAGCCTCATGGGCAGCCTCCAGTACGCCGCCGTGTGTACACGCCCCGATGTCTCCACGGCGTTGAGCATCCTCGGCTCTGCCCAAGCCTCACCCACCGAGGCACACTTGCAGGCTCTTAAAAAGGTCCTCCGCTACCTCCATGGCACCATCGACATGCGCCTGACGTTGGGGGGGGGCTTGGACCACAGCCTCCAACTCACAGGCTTTGCCGACGCTGATTGGGCCAACGACAGCAGCACCCGCAAGTCTCGCTCCGGCTATCTCTTCACCCTCGGACGCGGGCCAGTCAGTGACAAGTCCAAACAACAGACTTGTGTGGCTCAATCCACGTGTGAAGCCGAGTACTACTCTGCGGCCGACGCCACCAAGGAGGGACTCCACCTCCGACAACTCCTGGGGGAAATCTTCGACTCCCCCATCACCGAAACCACTACCATCTGGGAGGACAACCAAAGCGCCATTGCATACTCCCAGAATACCTTGGTCAACGAGAAGACTAAACACATCGGCCTGAAGTGGCACTTCCTCAAAGACCACGTGGAGCAAGGGACCATCAAGTTGAGGTACCTCCCCACTGACCAGATGGTGGCTGACATGCTCACCAAACCCCTCCTAGGACCTGCACTAGCAAGACACCGAAGTGCGATCCTTGGAGGACAAGACCCAATGCAACGCTTCATCCCGTAGCTGCCTTCAAGGGGAGTGTTGTAAGTAATACCGTATACGTATTAGTTGCAGATAGCTACTGTAAGCTACTCTAGATATGATTAGTACATGTCTAGATCGGACATACCGATAAACTGTTTGACTCGGTACATAGCTGTCGCTAGGCTACAACTCTCTCACTTCTGTTGTCCCGACACCACGCATGTAGGCTGGTTGTCGCCGTAACTGTTCCGTTTGCGGGACTGTGACTGTAATTACGTTTGCGTAAGTTATCTTCCACACTAACTGTGTTTACATGGTTCAATAATTACCCCCACCCCTACCCCCCCCGGCAGCCCCCCGCCATGCTCGGCTCCGCTCCCACCCCATTCGCTACGGCGATATGGTTGCCCACTTGTCCGACTACCCACCAACCCTCGTAACGGCGTGTTGTGATCCTGAACAAGGCACAGCTCAAGAGGACATATTTGAGCACCCTCACGTCCCCGACCTTGTCACGGGTCCCCCACACACACTTGCCGGCACGTCCCCTACTGCCATCGCCCTCCTCTCCGCCCGAGAGTGTGTGGAACCAAAATCCTACCGGGCTGCGCTGGACAGCGCTCAAGCCCCCCAATGGCAAGCCGCTATGCAACATGAGTATTCCTCCCTCATCAGCAACGGCACGTGGGACCTTGTGGACCTCCCCCCAAGCCGCCTGGTCGTCAACAACATGTGGATCTTCAAAGTCAAGTCGGATACAGCCGGCGACGTCTCCCGCTTCAAAGCGCGGTTCGTCGCCAAGGGGTGCAGTCAACGCGCTGGACTGGACTACACGGAGACCTTCTCCCCGGTCATCCGCATGGCCAGCCTGCGTCTCTTCCTAACCATCGCCGCCGCCCGCGACCTTGAACTCTGCCAACTTGACATCGACACAGCGTTTCTCTACGCCCCCATCCGGGAGGATGTGTACATCCGCCAGCCCCTCGGCTTCACCGATGGAACGTCCAAGGTTTGTCACCTCAAGCGCTGCCTCTACGGCCTTAAGCAGTCCCCCCGCGAGTTCAACATGCTACTTCGTGCGTGGCTCGTCGACCATGGATGGCAACAATGCGTCTCCGACCCGTGCATCTACATCTTTCGCACCGTCCACGTCTTCGCCATGATCGCCGTGTACGTCGATGACATTCCCGCGGCCTGCAATGATGCCACCTGGCTCGCATCGTTCAAAGCCCAACTCGGAGCACGGTTCAAGATCAAGGACCTAGGCGACCTCTCCCAACTCCTCGGCATGCACATGACCCGCGATTGCTCCACGCGCATGATCTCGCTGGACCAATCCAAGTACATGCGCGACATCCTCGCCAAGTACGGCATGTCCGACTCTAAGCCGTCGTCACTTCCGATGGACCCGGGCTTTCTCGCCGGCCTCGCATACTTGAATTCGCCCTCTCTCACAGGAGTGGCCAAGGACGTCTACCCCAGCCTCATGGGCAGCCTCCAGTACGCCGCCGTGTGTACACGCCCCGATGTCTCCACGGCGTTGAGCATCCTCGGCTCTGCCCAAGCCTCACCCACCGAGGCACACTTGCAGGCTCTTAAAAAGGTCCTCCGCTACCTCCATGGCACCATCGACATGCGCCTGACGTTGGGGGGGGGCTTGGACCACAGCCTCCAACTCACAGGCTTTGCCGACGCTGATTGGGCCAACGACAGCAGCACCCGCAAGTCTCGCTCCGGCTATCTCTTCACCCTCGGACGCGGGCCAGTCAGTGACAAGTCCAAACAACAGACTTGTGTGGCTCAATCCACGTGTGAAGCCGAGTACTACTCTGCGGCCGACGCCACCAAGGAGGGACTCCACCTCCGACAACTCCTGGGGGAAATCTTCGACTCCCCCATCACCGAAACCACTACCATCTGGGAGGACAACCAAAGCGCCATTGCATACTCCCAGAATACCTTGGTCAACGAGAAGACTAAACACATCGGCCTGAAGTGGCACTTCCTCAAAGACCACGTGGAGCAAGGGACCATCAAGTTGAGGTACCTCCCCACTGACCAGATGGTGGCTGACATGCTCACCAAACCCCTCCTAGGACCTGCACTAGCAAGACACCGAAGTGCGATCCTTGGAGGACAAGACCCAATGCAACGCTTCATCCCGTAGCTGCCTTCAAGGGGAGTGTTGTAAGTAATACCGTATACGTATTAGTTGCAGATAGCTACTGTAAGCTACTCTAGATATGATTAGTACATGTCTAGATCGGACATACCGATAAACTGTTTGACTCGGTACATAGCTGTCGCTAGGCTACAACTCTCTCACTTCTGTTGTCCCGACACCACGCATGTAGGCTGGTTGTCGCCGTAACTGTTCCGTTTGCGGGACTGTGACTGTAACTACTATTGCGTAAGCTATCTTCCACACTTACTGTGTTTACATGGTTCAATAATTACCCACACCCCTACCCCCCCCGGCAGCCCCCCGCCATGCTCGGCTCCGCTCCCACCCCATTCGCTACGGCGATATGGTTGCCCACTTGTCCGACTACCCACCAACCCTCGTAACGGCGTGTTGTGATCCTGAACAAGGCACAGCTCAAGAGGACATATTTGAGCACCCTCACGTCCCCGACCTTGTCACGGGTCCCCCACACACACTTGCCGGCACGTCCCCTACTGCCATCGCCCTCCTCTCCGCCCGAGAGTGTGTGGAACCAAAATCCTACCGGGCTGCGCTGGACAGCGCTCAAGCCCCCCAATGGCAAGCCGCTATGCAACATGAGTATTCCTCCCTCATCAGCAACGGCACGTGGGACCTTGTGGACCTCCCCCCAAGCCGCCTGGTCGTCAACAACATGTGGATCTTCAAAGTCAAGTCGGATACAGCCGGCGACGTCTCCCGCTTCAAAGCGCGGTTCGTCGCCAAGGGGTGCAGTCAACGCGCTGGACTGGACTACACGGAGACCTTCTCCCCGGTCATCCGCATGGCCAGCCTGCGTCTCTTCCTAACCATCGCCGCCGCCCGCGACCTTGAACTCTGCCAACTTGACATCGACACAGCGTTTCTCTACGCCCCCATCCGGGAGGATGTGTACATCCGCCAGCCCCTCGGCTTCACCGATGGAACGTCCAAGGTTTGTCACCTCAAGCGCTGCCTCTACGGCCTTAAGCAGTCCCCCCGCGAGTTCAACATGCTACTTCGTGCGTGGCTCGTCGACCATGGATGGCAACAATGCGTCTCCGACCCGTGCATCTACATCTTTCGCACCGTCCACGTCTTCGCCATGATCGCCGTGTACGTCGATGACATTCCCGCGGCCTGCAATGATGCCACCTGGCTCGCATCGTTCAAAGCCCAACTCGGAGCACGGTTCAAGATCAAGGACCTAGGCGACCTCTCCCAACTCCTCGGCATGCACATGACCCGCGATTGCTCCACGCGCATGATCTCGCTGGACCAATCCAAGTACATGCGCGACATCCTCGCCAAGTACGGCATGTCCGACTCTAAGCCGTCGTCACTTCCGATGGACCCGGGCTTTCTCGCCGGCCTCGCATACTTGAATTCGCCCTCTCTCACAGGAGTGGCCAAGGACGTCTACCCCAGCCTCATGGGCAGCCTCCAGTACGCCGCCGTGTGTACACGCCCCGATGTCTCCACGGCGTTGAGCATCCTCGGCTCTGCCCAAGCCTCACCCACCGAGGCACACTTGCAGGCTCTTAAAAAGGTCCTCCGCTACCTCCATGGCACCATCGACATGCGCATGACGTTGGGGGGGGGCTTGGACCACAGCCTCCAACTCACAGGCTTTGCCGACGCTGATTGGGCCAACGACAGCAGCACCCGCAAGTCTCGCTCCGGCTATCTCTTCACCCTCGGACGCGGGCCAGTCAGTGACAAGTCCAAACAACAGACTTGTGTGGCTCAATCCACGTGTGAAGCCGAGTACTACTCTGCGGCCGACGCCACCAAGGAGGGACTCCACCTCCGACAACTCCTGGGGGAAATCTTCGACTCCCCCATCACCGAAACCACTACCATCTGGGAGGACAACCAAAGCGCCATTGCATACTCCCAGAATACCTTGGTCAACGAGAAGACTAAACACATCGGCCTGAAGTGGCACTTCCTCAAAGACCACGTGGAGCAAGGGACCATCAAGTTGAGGTACCTCCCCACTGACCAGATGGTGGCTGACATGCTCACCAAACCCCTCCTAGGACCTGCACTAGCAAGACACCGAAGTGCGATCCTTGGAGGACAAGACCCAATGCAACGCTTCATCCCGTAGCTGCCTTCAAGGGGAGTGTTGTAAGTAATACCGTATACGTATTAGTTGCAGATAGCTACTGTAAGCTACTCTAGATATGATTAGTACATGTCTAGATCGGACATACCGATAAACTGTTTGACTCGGTACATAGCTGTCGCTAGGCTACAACTCTCTCACTTCTGTTGTCCCGACACCACGCATGTAGGCTGGTTGTCGCCGTAACTGTTCCGTTTGCGGGACTGTGACTGTAACTACTATTGCGTAAGCTATCTTCCACACTTACTGTGTTTACATGGTTCAATAATTACCCACACCCCTACCCCCCCCGGCAGCCCCCCGCCATGCTCGGCTCCGCTCCCACCCCATTCGCTACGGCGATATGGTTGCCCACTTGTCCGACTACCCACCAACCCTCGTAACGGCGTGTTGTGATCCTGAACAAGGCACAGCTCAAGAGGACATATTTGAGCACCCTCACGTCCCCGACCTTGTCACGGGTCCCCCACACACACTTGCCGGCACGTCCCCTACTGCCATCGCCCTCCTCTCCGCCCGAGAGTGTGTGGAACCAAAATCCTACCGGGCTGCGCTGGACAGCGCTCAAGCCCCCCAATGGCAAGCCGCTATGCAACATGAGTATTCCTCCCTCATCAGCAACGGCACGTGGGACCTTGTGGACCTCCCCCCAAGCCGCATGGTCGTCAACAACATGTGGATCTTCAAAGTCAAGTCGGATACAGCCGGCGACGTCTCCCGCTTCAAAGCGCGGTTCGTCGCCAAGGGGTGCAGTCAACGCGCTGGACTGGACTACACGGAGACCTTCTCCCCGGTCATCCGCATGGCCAGCCTGCGTCTCTTCCTAACCATCGCCGCCGCCCGCGACCTTGAACTCTGCCAACTTGACATCGACACAGCGTTTCTCTACGCCCCCATCCGGGAGGATGTGTACATCCGCCAGCCCCTCGGCTTCACCGATGGAACGTCCAAGGTTTGTCACCTCAAGCGCTGCCTCTACGGCCTTAAGCAGTCCCCCCGCGAGTTCAACATGCTACTTCGTGCGTGGCTCGTCGACCATGGATGGCAACAATGCGTCTCCGACCCGTGCATCTACATCTTTCGCACCGTCCACGTCTTCGCCATGATCGCCGTGTACGTCGATGACATTCCCGCGGCCTGCAATGATGCCACCTGGCTCGCATCGTTCAAAGCCCAACTCGGAGCACGGTTCAAGATCAAGGACCTAGGCGACCTCTCCCAACTCCTCGGCATGCACATGACCCGCGATTGCTCCACGCGCATGATCTCGCTGGACCAATCCAAGTACCTGCGCGACATCCTCGCCAAGTACGGCATGTCCGACTCTAAGCCGTCGTCACTTCCGATGGACCCGGGCTTTCTCGCCGGCCTCGCATACTTGAATTCGCCCTCTCTCACAGGAGTGGCCAAGGACGTCTACCCCAGCCTCATGGGCAGCCTCCAGTACGCCGCCGTGTGTACACGCCCCGATGTCTCCACGGCGTTGAGCATCCTCGGCTCTGCCCAAGCCTCACCCACCGAGGCACACTTGCAGGCTCTTAAAAAGGTCCTCCGCTACCTCCATGGCACCATCGACATGCGCCTGACGTTGGGGGGGGGCTTGGACCACAGCCTCCAACTCACAGGCTTTGCCGACGCTGATTGGGCCAACGACAGCAGCACCCGCAAGTCTCGCTCCGGCTATCTCTTCACCCTCGGACGCGGGCCAGTCAGTGACAAGTCCAAACAACAGACTTGTGTGGCTCAATCCACGTGTGAAGCCGAGTACTACTCTGCGGCCGACGCCACCAAGGAGGGACTCCACCTCCGACAACTCCTGGGGGAAATCTTCGACTCCCCCATCACCGAAACCACTACCATCTGGGAGGACAACCAAAGCGCCATTGCATACTCCCAGAATACCTTGGTCAACGAGAAGACTAAACACATCGGCCTGAAGTGGCACTTCCTCAAAGACCACGTGGAGCAAGGGACCATCAAGTTGAGGTACCTCCCCACTGACCAGATGGTGGCTGACATGCTCACCAAACCCCTCCTAGGACCTGCACTAGCAAGACACCGAAGTGCGATCCTTGGAGGACAAGACCCAATGCAACGCTTCATCCCGTAGCTGCCTTCAAGGGGAGTGTTGTAAGTAATACCGTATACGTATTAGTTGCAGATAGCTACTGTAAGCTACTCTAGATATGATTAGTACATGTCTAGATCGGACATACCGATAAACTGTTTGACTCGGTACATAGCTGTCGCTAGGCTACAACTCTCTCACTTCTGTTGTCCCGACACCACGCATGTAGGCTGGTTGTCGCCGTAACTGTTCCGTTTGCGGGACTGTGACTGTAACTACTATTGCGTAAGCTATCTTCCACACTTACTGTGTTTACATGGTTCAATAATTACCCACACCCCTACCCCCCCCGGCAGCCCCCCGCCATGCTCGGCTCCGCTCCCACCCCATTCGCTACGGCGATATGGTTGCCCACTTGTCCGACTACCCACCAACCCTCGTAACGGCGTGTTGTGATCCTGAACAAGGCACAGCTCAAGAGGACATATTTGAGCACCCTCACGTCCCCGACCTTGTCACGGGTCCCCCACACACACTTGCCGGCACGTCCCCTACTGCCATCGCCCTCCTCTCCGCCCGAGAGTGTGTGGAACCAAAATCCTACCGGGCTGCGCTGGACAGCGCTCAAGCCCCCCAATGGCAAGCCGCTATGCAACATGAGTATTCCTCCCTCATCAGCAACGGCACGTGGGACCTTGTGGACCTCCCCCCAAGCCGCATGGTCGTCAACAACATGTGGATCTTCAAAGTCAAGTCGGATACAGCCGGCGACGTCTCCCGCTTCAAAGCGCGGTTCGTCGCCAAGGGGTGCAGTCAACGCGCTGGACTGGACTACACGGAGACCTTCTCCCCGGTCATCCGCATGGCCAGCCTGCGTCTCTTCCTAACCATCGCCGCCGCCCGCGACCTTGAACTCTGCCAACTTGACATCGACACAGCGTTTCTCTACGCCCCCATCCGGGAGGATGTGTACATCCGCCAGCCCCTCGGCTTCACCGATGGAACGTCCAAGGTTTGTCACCTCAAGCGCTGCCTCTACGGCCTTAAGCAGTCCCCCCGCGAGTTCAACATGCTACTTCGTGCGTGGCTCGTCGACCATGGATGGCAACAATGCGTCTCCGACCCGTGCATCTACATCTTTCGCACCGTCCACGTCTTCGCCATGATCGCCGTGTACGTCGATGACATTCCCGCGGCCTGCAATGATGCCACCTGGCTCGCATCGTTCAAAGCCCAACTCGGAGCACGGTTCAAGATCAAGGACCTAGGCGACCTCTCCCAACTCCTCGGCATGCACATGACCCGCGATTGCTCCACGCGCATGATCTCGCTGGACCAATCCAAGTACCTGCGCGACATCCTCGCCAAGTACGGCATGTCCGACTCTAAGCCGTCGTCACTTCCGATGGACCCGGGCTTTCTCGCCGGCCTCGCATACTTGAATTCGCCCTCTCTCACAGGAGTGGCCAAGGACGTCTACCCCAGCCTCATGGGCAGCCTCCAGTACGCCGCCGTGTGTACACGCCCCGATGTCTCCACGGCGTTGAGCATCCTCGGCTCTGCCCAAGCCTCACCCACCGAGGCACACTTGCAGGCTCTTAAAAAGGTCCTCCGCTACCTCCATGGCACCATCGACATGCGCCTGACGTTGGGGGGGGCTTGGACCACAGCCTCCAACTCACAGGCTTTGCCGACGCTGATTGGGCCAACGACAGCAGCACCCGCAAGTCTCGCTCCGGCTATCTCTTCACCCTCGGACGCGGGCCAGTCAGTGACAAGTCCAAACAACAGACTTGTGTGGCTCAATCCACGTGTGAAGCCGAGTACTACTCTGCGGCCGACGCCACCAAGGAGGGACTCCACCTCCGACAACTCCTGGGGGAAATCTTCGACTCCCCCATCACCGAAACCACTACCATCTGGGAGGACAACCAAAGCGCCATTGCATACTCCCAGAATACCTTGGTCAACGAGAAGACTAAACACATCGGCCTGAAGTGGCACTTCCTCAAAGACCACGTGGAGCAAGGGACCATCAAGTTGAGGTACCTCCCCACTGACCAGATGGTGGCTGACATGCTCACCAAACCCCTCCTAGGACCTGCACTAGCAAGACACCGAAGTGCGATCCTTGGAGGACAAGACCCAATGCAACGCTTCATCCCGTAGCTGCCTTCAAGGGGAGTGTTGTAAGTAATACCGTATACGTATTAGTTGCAGATAGCTACTGTAAGCTACTCTAGATATGATTAGTACATGTCTAGATCGGACATACCGATAAACTGTTTGACTCGGTACATAGCTGTCGCTAGGCTACAACTCTCTCACTTCTGTTGTCCCGACACCACGCATGTAGGCTGGTTGTCGCCGTAACTGTTCCGTTTGCGGGACTGTGACTGTAACTACTATTGCGTAAGCTATCTTCCACACTTACTGTGTTTACATGGTTCAATAATTACCCACACCCCTACCCCCCCCGGCAGCCCCCCGCCATGCTCGGCTCCGCTCCCACCCCATTCGCTACGGCGATATGGTTGCCCACTTGTCCGACTACCCACCAACCCTCGTAACGGCGTGTTGTGATCCTGAACAAGGCACAGCTCAAGAGGACATATTTGAGCACCCTCACGTCCCCGACCTTGTCACGGGTCCCCCACACACACTTGCCGGCACGTCCCCTACTGCCATCGCCCTCCTCTCCGCCCGAGAGTGTGTGGAACCAAAATCCTACCGGGCTGCGCTGGACAGCGCTCAAGCCCCCCAATGGCAAGCCGCTATGCAACATGAGTATTCCTCCCTCATCAGCAACGGCACGTGGGACCTTGTGGACCTCCCCCCAAGCCGCATGGTCGTCAACAACATGTGGATCTTCAAAGTCAAGTCGGATACAGCCGGCGACGTCTCCCGCTTCAAAGCGCGGTTCGTCGCCAAGGGGTGCAGTCAACGCGCTGGACTGGACTACACGGAGACCTTCTCCCCGGTCATCCGCATGGCCAGCCTGCGTCTCTTCCTAACCATCGCCGCCGCCCGCGACCTTGAACTCTGCCAACTTGACATCGACACAGCGTTTCTCTACGCCCCCATCCGGGAGGATGTGTACATCCGCCAGCCCCTCGGCTTCACCGATGGAACGTCCAAGGTTTGTCACCTCAAGCGCTGCCTCTACGGCCTTAAGCAGTCCCCCCGCGAGTTCAACATGCTACTTCGTGCGTGGCTCGTCGACCATGGATGGCAACAATGCGTCTCCGACCCGTGCATCTACATCTTTCGCACCGTCCACGTCTTCGCCATGATCGCCGTGTACGTCGATGACATTCCCGCGGCCTGCAATGATGCCACCTGGCTCGCATCGTTCAAAGCCCAACTCGGAGCACGGTTCAAGATCAAGGACCTAGGCGACCTCTCCCAACTCCTCGGCATGCACATTGCCCGCGATCGCTCCACGCGCACGATCTCGCTGGACCAATCCAAGTACCTGCGCGACATCCTCGCCAAGTACGGCATGTCCGACTCTAAGCCGTCGTCACTTCCGATGGACCCGGGCTTCCTCGCCGGCCTTGCACACTTGAACTCGCCCTCTCTCACAGGGGTGGCCAAGGACGTCTACCCCAGCCTCCTGGGCAGCCTCCGTGTGTACACGCCCCGATGTCTCCACGGCGTTGAGCATCCTCGGCTCTGCCAATGCCTCACCCACCGAGGCACACTTGCAGGCTCTTAAAAAGGTCCTCCGCTACGTCCATGGCACCATCGACATGCGCCTGACGTTGGGGGGGGGCTTGGACCACAGCCTCCAACTCACAGGCTTTGCCGACGCTGATTGGGCCAACGACAGCAGCACCCGCAAGTCTCGCTCCGGCTATCTCTTCACCCTCGGACGCGGGCCAGTCAGTGACAAGTCCAAACAACAGACTTGTGTGGCTCAATCCACGTGTGAAGCCGAGTACTACTCTGCGGCCGACGCCACCAAGGAGGGACTCCACCTCCGACAACTCCTGGGGGAAATCTTCAACCCCCCCATCACCGAAACCACTACCATCTGGGAGGACAACCAAAGCGCCATTGCATACTCCCAGAATACCTTGGTCAGCGAGAAGACTAAACACATCGGTCTGAAGTGGCACTTCCTCAAAGACCACGTGGAGCAAGGGACCATCAAGTTGAGGTACCTCCCCACTGACCAGATGGTGGTTGACATGCTCACCAAACCCCTCCCAGGACATGCACTAGCAAGACACCGAAGTGCAATCCTTGGAGGACAAGACCCAATGCAACGCTTCATCCCGTAGCTACCTTCAAGGGGAGTGCTGTAAGTAATACCGTATACGCATTAGTTGCAGATAGCTATTGTGAGCTACTCTAGATATGATTAGTACATGTCTAGATCGGACATACCGATAAACTGTTTGACTCGGTACATAGTTGTCGCTAGGCTACAGCTCTCTCCTTTTTGTTGTCCCGACACCACGCATGTAGGTTGGTTGTCGCCGTAACTGTTCCGTTTGCGGGACTGTGACTGTAACTACGTTTGCGTAAGCTATCTTCCACACTAACTGTGTTTGCATGGTTCAATAGAGCGCGCTGTCGTAGTTAGCGTACGTAGAGGGCGCTAGTGAGTTGCTGAGCATGGCGACCGCCCTAATCCCGAGCTTGTCGGTTCCTAGAAGGTCTTGAAAAGTTTCAGCCAGATCAGCGGACCAGGGCGCCGGTGCTGTTCCGATTTGCAGGCTCTAGCGAGGTGGTCCTGTGCGGAGAGGGCGGGCGGGCTGTACTATAGAAATTAATCGGTCCGGGCGTAACGCACGGCCAATTGCTTCGCGTCGGGTGTATAGCCGGGAGGGGGTGAGAGCCGAAAGGCCACGATGCTCCACGCGGGAGGTCCGACCCCCTCGTGTCTGCCGAGCCTGCCGGGAAAGAACAGGTCGCGGGCCGCCGGGAAGTGCAGCGTTGCGTGTGCAAGCCGGGCGAAAGCGTGGTACCACGTTTTGTTCGGCCAGTAGGGGGCGACGACAGTAGCCGCGGCCTAGGATTGGGCCATCTTGGCGGCCGGAGTCGGTAGGGGGGACCAAGGAGGGTTGCAGTAGTTGTTTTCGCGAAGCCATGCTGCATCCGACAGGTGTAGGCAGTCGACGTCTTCGCACAGGGGGTCTCTCCACCGGGCGTTGAATCGGGGCAGTTGAGCGTTGAGCATGGACGCGAAACGGTCGATCGTATGTGGGCCCCACCGGTGCTGAAGGTGCTCGAAAATTCGAGGGTTGAGCTGCCAGTCCTCGGTGTCCAATTCGCGGCTTAGCGTGTTTGCCCAGACGTTGGCGGCCGATCGAATGTAGCGAGGGCGGATGTGGGTGTCGTTGGTGTCGAGCGGGTACCACAAGCGCCGTAGTTCGGTCAGCATGACGGGTGATTGCGACGTAAGCTTGGTTAGGGCGGCGACCACTGTTGTGTTGTCCTCGTGTAAGAGGAGTTGCCGGCCCTTGAGTTGCGGTAGAAAAGATTCGACCGCGTGTCGCACCGCTCGAAGCTCTTTCCATGTGATGTGTTGGAGGCGGTCGGTAACGCTCCAAAAACCGCGTGCTTGGTAGTTGGCGTCCTCGTTCAGCACGGCCCCCCATCCGTAGTCGCTGGAATCGGCGTGGAGGTAGGCGGTCTCGATAGGCTTGTAGATTGACCGACCGTTGTGTTGGGTGGGCACCGTGCGCCACCACTCGAGGTCGCGACGTAGCTGGTACGTGAGGCGCACACGTCCCCCCCCATCCAGTCCGTGTGGCTAACACGTCGTGGAGCTCGCGTAAAAAGAATCGTGCGGGCGCGATGGCGAGGTAGAGAAACTGGGCTTTTCCCGCGAAGGCCGCAAGTTTACGGGTGGGTAGCCATCGGGCGTTCGAAGCCGCTCGGCCGAGCAGGGATGACGCGTGTTGCGCGAGCTGTTGCAGTTTTGCGGGTGGGGCGCGAAATATGCCGAGCTGTAAATCCACCGTCAAGCCTAAGTGGTCGCCGACTTGCGTCGGCGTCCACACGCCTTTCTTGGGGTTGCGTTGAAGGCCTAGGCTGTCTAGCATGGCCTCGACGCGCTGGCGAAGGAGCAGCGCGTCGTGGTAAGAGTCCCCTAGGAAAAGGAAATCGTCCATGTAGGGGAGGTGTCTCGTACCGCGCCATCGAGCGTTCCGTAGAAAACGCTTGGATGGGCGCGCGTGGTGTGGTGTAGATGCCGGAGTGGGAGGAGGTGGGCGCCGTAGATGGTTCGTGAACACCTGGGTTAGCTTGCAAAAGTAGTAAGCTGAGCCCGACCAGCCCATGGGAAGGCATGCGAGGCGCCACGGGGTGCCGCGGTAGTTGACTGTGAAGTAGTCTCGGTCTTCCTCCCGGATGCCAAGGGTGTAGTACCCATCGGCGAGGTCGAGCGAGACGAAGTAATCGCCCGGCCGAGAGAGGTGGCGGAGGTGCTTGAGGGTCTCGCAAGTCTTGTTGAACGTTGAACATTAACGGTTGAGTTCTCGAAGGTCGATAACCAAACGCCATTGGTTTCATCCGGGCTTGGGCACAAGGAACATCCGGGAAACGTAGCGAGGGTTGTCCGAGCGCTCCCACGCTCCGCAAGCTTCGAAGCGTGGTAGTTCCGAGTTTCGAAACTCGAGTTGGGCTGGTGTTGCGTCTAGCATAGAAATGCCGTGGTTGAAAGGCTTGGGTCGGGCGCCGTGTTTGAACTTCACGCGTACGCCATGGCGGATCCAACTAGGACTTGGCCGCTGGCGCCGATGCGCTCCCACTCCCGCCATCTTCGACGCACGCGGTGGCGCATGAAGGAAGATGTCGAGGAGCAGGAATCGGCGCGGCGGGCCACACCGTCATTTCTTGGTCGAGGGTTTCGCCGGGTCGGTTGGCTTGGCAAGGGGGGTGGCGCTGGCTGCGGCTGCTGCTGCTGCCGCGGCTTGGCGTTTGTCGGCGGCTGCCTTGCGGGCTCTAGCGTCGGGGCTTGCAGGCTTGTCTGGTGTGATCTTCGCGAACGCGGCGCCGGCAGCTGCCTTGCTGGCGGCATGTAGACTGACTTCCAGCGTGCGGTCGACGAACGCTTGGCGTAGCGCATCAAGTGGGCCGGAGACCGCGGTAGCGCGTGGGCGATAGAAACGCTCGTGGGCCAGTTGGGCAAAGACGCGGTCCGCATCCGTGCTCGTTTGTCCGCCCTTGGTGAGGCGGAGGAAGCCCAATGGAGTACGGGCGGCCTCCTCCGTCGCTGTGTGGGCGCGATGACCCGTTCTGATGAGGGCAATCGTTGCCGCCTGCTCAGCCGATAGAGGTGGGCCGTGCGATAGCGTGTCCAAAGCCCTCGCTAATTGCCGCGTTGGCGCAATTGTCGAAGAAGGCATAGCACCCGATGTGAAAGTATTCGTCGTATGCCGATTGAGTGCGCTTGTCGCTTAGAGCGCGGGCGGTGTCGTCTGTCAGTGTCCACAGACGTGGCTCCTCGACGTCGCGTGGGGGACGTTCGAGGCCGGCCAGGATGACTTCGCCGTAGTAGGCGAAGTCGACGAAATCGGACGCGGAGGGTTCGGGTTCGTCGTCAAAAAGGTCAATAAGTGGCTCAAGGGCCTCCTTACCACCCTCCGTCGCTGGGGTAGTGGGGTCGCGTCGGCGGGAATGGACTGCTGTTGATCACTAATAGTAGGTGTGGCTGTCGTCTGCTGGAGATGTGCGAGTAAGGCAGCGTTAGCCGCCAAAAACTGCTCAGTAATCCGTTGTTTCGATGCCAAAACTGCCGTACGAATCTGTTCGGCTGTGCGTTGTTTGATTGAGGTAGCGTGAGGGTCGGCCGCGGCGGCGGACGTAGACTGCTCAGGCTGCATGTTGTGTAATTGCGTAGCTCAACGAGGGGAAATGTCGCGTGACGCTCGAGTGCGCATGGGACGATGGTAAACTGACACCCTGCTTGACTACGAGAGTCGAGACTGCATTCGCGCGAAGCCTAGATTGGCTGAGCGCGAAAGCAGAGAGTGCCTAGGCTCGTGGCTGGCTACGGCTTATAAGGCTCGGGCTAGCTAGAGCTGACCGTCGGGGAAGTCGTTGGTCGTTGGTTGCGTCTAACTGCCGCGGCAAGGTGGTTGCCCTGCAGGTGCGACGCGCCGCTATTAACGGTAATAGTAACCGCTATTGTTACTATCCCGTACACATGGAAGTTGGATCTACAAACCTCTAGATTCAAATCAATCTGACCATATGATAGCGCCATAGATGCTTATTAAACAAACACGGCGTACGAGATACGCTAATCTTTGTGATTTTAAGAAATATATACGGAATTTGTTATATTTCAATATCGCTCCTTTTCCCCCATCCCCCCCCCCTCCCCCTTCTTCTCTTCTCGGGGGCGCCTCCGCTACATCCCCTGCCCTCATGGCCTCCCCCATTCCTCCCATCCATGTTCGGGGAGGCAAGGGGGTGACTATGCTCTTTCTGCCGTGTCTGGCACTGGCCCCCAGCCCCATTACTTGGCCCGGTCAATATGCCGTTGACTAGCCCCCCCCCCCCCCGCTCCCTTCCCCCTTGTCCGTCCCTCTCCCCTCCTCCCCTTTGACTCGCCAACGTTCTTTACAATCTCATGCCGTGGGTCGGCTGCCCGGCGAGCCCGCGATGTTGTTCGTGCGTCGACCGCCCGGCGTCTTCCTCACGCCTCCCCTATCTATCGATCGGACTACCTAGGGCGCGGCGCCTTTCTGCTCTTATACGCTCTCATGCTTCCCGATCCCACGTTGCGCGTCAAGTCCGTCCCTCGGCCTCTTCCCCCCCCTTTCGATTCGTGGGTCTTTGTAGTCCGCGATGTGTGTGTCTACTCGTTGTGTTGCTACTCCACCCCTTGCGCATCGTCCTATACCTGCGGGGTGGTGTGCGGAGATCTAGCGGTTCTAGTGTTGGGGTTGGCTATCGGGCTGATGGTTTGTGTGTGGTGCTGGTGGGGTGAGTTTGGCTAGAGCCGGGGTTGGGATTGGCGATAATGGTGTGGCATGTGTCAATGGTGGTGATGGGGCTCGTGTGGGTTATTGTGGTGTGCGTGGTGGTTGTGGGGTGCGTCTAGTTGGTGGCGGAGCTACAACTTTTGTTCGCGGAGATTAGCGACATAACCATTTCTCATATGTACAGTTGTATCGTCAGTGGCTTTTGGCAGAAACTTTAGAGACGTCTTGGAACGCGACTCAACATTTCTTCCAATCGACACCCGGAGACGGATGGACTAACGGAGCGCGTCAACATAACGTTTTAGCATCTTCTATGTTGTTTTTGTTGCTACGACGGATCAAAATGGACAGACTTATTACCTGAGATGGAATTTGCGTACAACACTTATCGTGCGCTTGGAATTAAGCACACTCCCTTCGAGGCCAATTTTGGATTCTATCCTGAGGAACCCCTTAACTTGATGTTCATCATGCGACCTTCGATTCCGGTTTCACAAGACACGTCATAGCGATTAAGATTGTTACACGAAGTACATGTCTCGTGCGTTTAGCATTATGATTACACAAACATGATATGCATGCACGCTCACACCCGTCAATGACACCACACTTCGTTCGAGGAGACAAGGTGACATTGTTTACAAATAGTCGGCGCCCGCCGGCGGCGCAGCGGCGGCGGCCCCGGAGGGGGGTGCGCTCGCAGGCCCGTCGGCACCTACCTCTACCTCCACGCGGTGGGCGCTGGTAACCCCATAGCCGTGCCATGCCTGGCACGGTAGGGGGCTGAACGAGGTACCGACATGCGACAGCTGCGATCCGCGGGATCAGCAGCGTTCGGGAAGCCCTCTACGGAGGGTTTTGGAAAAACATAATATCCGTACTCCGGCACAGGGATCTCCCGCTCGGCCAGTCCGATATGTCTTTTCCGCGACTAAATACTCGCAGATACTCTCCCGACGATGGGGCGGGGGCGGCGTCTGCGAAATATTTTTTGGCGAACAAGGGTACGGGCGGATCAGCGGAGGGACGAGGGTGTTGGAGCTGGCGGCGGACAGCTGGGAAGCAGCGCTAGGGACGGCGCTCGCTAGCAGCCGCCAGCCCTGCGATAGCCTTAGGTCTCCCCTGGGGGCGAGGCCTGCTGTTGCTGCGTAGGACGGAGGATGGTCGCAGCCGGAGGAGCGGCACGGTCCGGCGGCGGCGGTCCCTAGGATCGCCCGCCGCCGGAAAAGCCCGGTACGGGGGGTTTTTGGAAAAATTCCCGTACCCACCATCTTTTGAGGACCGGCGACTCGATCCCTGTGCTCTTCCAACCCCTCCCCTAGTCGGTACCCGGTTATCGATAGGCTGCCTCAGGCAGTGTGCCTAGGGTTATCGTAACGGCACACTGCTCGTAAAGGCGGCCCCCTAACAACGTAAACCACCGGGGGAGGGCACGGACGGCCACAGCGCGATAAGATAGGTGTTGGAAACAGACGGGAAAAGGACATGGGACAGGAGAAAATCTGGCTCGGGGGCAGGAGAGCCAACCGGACACCGTCTGCAGCCTACTTCTTTTTTCTTCTCAGCCCCCGCAGGAGGAGAGAAGACTCGGCTAGGTGGAGAGCTGCGTCGAGAGGAGCGGCTAATACCTCGGGCGGGGTTGAGCACGGATCAAGGCGGGACCGACGACGACCTATGCGAGGGGGGTTTTTCACCTGCCTTTCCCCCCAAGCTCCGGCACGACCGGAGTCGCACAGGAGCCGAGGTCAGGCAGGTTCGCCTCGACCAGCTCAAGCTGAGCAGCCTTGCTGATCAGCGACCCAGCAGCGGCTGGAGCAGGCCGCGTATCGTGAAGACTAGCGACATCTTTTATTTCATACTGTATCCAAAAAAATACGTATAGATCAGAAAGTAACAAATACCTGGATAAGGGTATGTTTTAGACGGTATCGTTACTGCCATTGGAGAGGTTGGGATTAGTGGTTCACGGTCTACCTCACGCTTAGAAGTCCAACAACAAGTTGAGCATAGCAAAAGGGGGGGCCCCAGAGACTCCAGCCGGTTTTACTGGTATTGGAGTAAAATATTTCAATTTCAATTACAAATAGTCTCTTTTTACGTGGACATCCTAACAAGAAGCTACGAGATCGAAAGCTTGGACCTTTTACAATCGAGGAGCAAATTGGGAAACACAATTACATGTTACGGCTGCCAGCGACAGTTCGCTTACACCCGGTGTTTGACGTCGACAATCTAAGACCCTTGCTGCTATACATCTTCACCGCGACCCGCAGTCGCGGTGATTGTTCTAGAAGGAGACGACGAAGAATTCGACGTCTCTCACATCTCTTGTGTGCATCAAATCGTTACTTGGACGACGAGGCAAATGTTTGCTTTTCATGACACACTTCAGTGATGACGACATTCCACATGTCTAGCACTGATTGAATGAAGTCCATCGTAATGTGGCTTTACGAAATGTCTTGGAGACGCCCCAATTGCACGCGTTTGCCAAGACTCACGCGTAAATCGACTTCAGGTACGCTCACCAAGCGCGCATTCCCGAGTCCCAGTTACTGAGGAGGCCACGGAGGTCTGCTTCACGGCATGCCTCAAGATATGTCAAGAGGGGGAGGGTACGAGTGTGACGAGTACATTCATGGAACAATACATTGCATGACAATGTAGAGGTAAGCGTTACTAAATCCAAATTGTGCTTTTCCGTCGAAAGGATGTACAACGTTGGTACGTCGCTATTGCAAGTTTGCTAAGGGTGCTAATGCGTAATGTAGCACCAATACCTCCCGGTGTGTATAGGTACGCAAACTTTATCAAACTAGGTGGACGACGCGGTGAACGAGTTTCCCAACGTAGACGAGCCGCGTCGCTAGTCAGATTGCAGCCGTTAGAGAGCCCTAGCACTTGGCGCGAGGACCAAGCGATAGCAAATGCAAGCTAGCTAGGCTGGAGGTATTCAAGCCTAGTGCAGTTGAGGGAGGTGACATAACCATTTTAGCAATTCCTTTGTTCAATTACAATATAATGTTACAACACTAATAGTCAAACACATTGTTATCTCTCCCTCCATTTGCACTTCGACCTGCAGTAGCAAGAGCAGCAAGCAGAACAGAACAATTGTGTCTAGAGTTAGCTCTTAGAAGGCCATCAGCCACATCATGGGCTTAATTCGACAAACTCGGCATGCCACACTCGCTTTGACTCTATACATACCTTGAAATTATGCCTGGCAACCAACTGTACGAATTGGCAGGTAACTGCGCATAGCTTCTCGGCTTTCATGCAGTGAAATGGTGCCGTACCTGTCCCTGGATGGGTGTCCCGCCTGGATGGATGGGCGGCGTGAGAGGGCCATGCGTTCTTGCATATATAGCTCATTATCGTCTCCATATTGCATGTCCGGACTTTTGTGGGGGAGTATACAACGGGATTGAATTCGACTGTTTACTTAGTACTTAACTGTATGCAGTATGTACTCGTACGTGGTGAGCCGCAGCAGGCAGTAGTGTATGTCATGACATAAGGTATACGTACCCGTATTTTATTTGAGCGTGCGGCCACCGAGCGCGGCGGAGCGACGCGACAAGAAGCCACGTCAAAGCCGTCAAAACAGCCGATCCCATCGTCACAGCTCCTCCCTCTCCCCCGACCACTCTCGTCTGCCGGGAGCTCATTCGCGACCCTCAGCGCCTGCCGCTCCCCCGTTTCAAAAAACAGTCAAAGTATAGCTG
This sequence comes from Tetraselmis chui, assembly GCA_026401115.1. NCBI lineage: Eukaryota > Viridiplantae > Chlorophyta > Chlorodendrophyceae > Chlorodendrales > Chlorodendraceae > Tetraselmis > Tetraselmis chui. The sequence continues at coordinate 172,802 of JAPMLY010000658.1, forward strand.
TTAGGGTAAGGCCTGTACTCCCCCATTTGCATTCCTATGTTAGGCTGTAGTTGGACCGGCCGCCGCGACAATTGCGCACCGCCACACCAACAGGATTCACCCCCGACCGACCACACCAACCGCACCACAGGCGGCCCCATTTCCCGGCTGAGTGCAATCTCGACCGCCTGAGGCTTAATTTTGCTGCAGGTGCAGACGGCGCGATGGCGACCAAGCCGGGAGTGATGTACGAGTGGCCTTGGGCGCCGCTCGGCAATTTCAAGTACGTCCCAACGCAGCGTTCGTTCGCACAGCACCAACAGTGTCTACAGCGGGAAAGAGGAAAGGGGGGAGTCACCCCTCCCCCCGCGTTAGCGTCTATGTACATAGGCGATAAATAGCCACGCCACGGTCTGCTGTCGTATCGTGCCGTGCCGTGTCGTGCTGCTGAGCGACTCGACGCTCACTGTCGCTCGTAGGTATCTCCTCTTTGTGCCCTTTGTCGCGACGGTGGCGATGGGCCGCGACGACGCGGACAACTGGGCGCTGCACATGCTCGTCATCGCCACCCTGCGTTACGTGACGAACTGGATGTGGATCTTTGCCTCCAGGTGCCGCTGCCCACCCGGCCTGGCCTGACACGACTGTATACTTTTCAACACGTTCTTATCAAGCGCTCAGAATAGTTTTGCGATTCGCCAGTTACGATTCTGATGGGTGCGGGTTCTGGCGTGGCTTCCGTGCAGGAATGATGCCATTTCAGGGAAGAACCGCATCCAGCACAAGCCGGTCTCTTTCAAGCAGGTGGATCGTGAGAACCATTGGGACGACTACATCATTCTGCAGGTGGGCATATTTGGTGTCGAAGCGCGGCTCACTCCATTGCGAAACAATTGCAGCCATCACTGTCCACCATCCATGCGTGTTTTGAAAAGAAAGAGAGAAAGAACTTGAGCTCTCCAATGGATAAGAGGATTGGCGAATTATGAGCATTGATCTGTACACACACACACACACACACACACACACACACACACACACACACACACAGACACACACACACACACACACACACACACTCGCACACACACACATACTCACACACACACACATACACACACACGCACACACACACACACGCACACACACACACACACACACACACACACACACACACGCACACACACACACACACGCACACACACACACACACACACACACACACATACACGAACGGGCAAGCTGTGGAAATGTGATTGAGGGCGGGGTGGTCCGATTGTCTCACCGTCTTACGTTGTCGTCCGTGTCGCGAATGTCCAGACGATTGTGATGACGATCGTGCACAACACCCTACCCGGCTTTCACTCCTTCCCCTGGAGCAATTCGAAGGGGCTCTGGCAGGTGCTCGCCCTCCACATCGGCCCCACCGAGTTCATCTACTATTGGCTCCACCGTGCGCTGCATCACCATAGCCTCTACAGCAGGTAACTGACCCCCCCCCCCCCCCCCCCCCCCCCCCCCCTCCATCGCTTCCATCATATTTCGCAACCGAATTTCTCCATACCCCACTCCTTGGTGTGCTTGTGGCGAGAGAGAGGGAGTTTGTCACACACACATACACACACGCACATACATAAATAAGCACACCTCGACATGGTGAAAGATGCTCTCCATGCAGTGGGGCTCATGTCGAGCGGCGTCGGGTGCATTGCGGCGACAGGTACCACAGCCACCACCACGCCTCCTTCGTCACCGAAGCCATTACCGGCTCTGTGCACCCTTTCCTCGAGCACATCGCCTACACCGCAAACTTCGCCATCCCGCTACTGGGCGCGTGGGCGATGGGCGGTGCGAGTGTCCTCATGTTTTACACTTACCTCCTGGTAATGTCCCCCCCCCCCCCCTTCCCCCTTTTCACCATCTATCACATTATCCCGACATTCTTATCGCCTATTTTATGTGCTATTTTTCGCCATTGATACCATTTTATCATTTACTTTACGTGGGTCGCAGGGCTTTGACTTTCTCAACGCATGGGGCCACTGCAATTTTGAATTCTTCCCACTCTGGATCATCGAAACCTTTCCCTTCATCAAGGTACCGCCTGCCCTCCTCCTCCTCTCTCGCTTATTTACTTGTTTGCTGATGAAGCTGCCCCTTCCGCCTGCAGCCTCACTCACCCACTGACTCCCGCCCTTTCCGCTTTGCCCCCCTCCCCCACCTCCCCCCTCTCTCTCTCTATTCCTCCCTCGCCCCCCCCCCCCCCCCCCCCCCCAGTACATCCTGTACACGCCCACCTTCCACTCGCTGCACCACTCCCACGTCCACACCAACTTTTGCCTCTTCATGCCCATCTACGACTACCTCTACGGCACGTGGGATGCTGACTCGGATAAGGTGAGAACGAGGGCCTCACACGAATCTCTCACGCGTGTTGAATGCTGTTGTGATTTTTTTCTTTACATTTACGGGAGATTGTTTGTTACGTCCATTCGCCCTGTCGTGATTTTAACTTTGAATTTTAACGTGTGGTTAATTTTATCACATCGTCTTCCGACATTCTTTCAGCAGAGAGTGTTGCTCACACCCATTCGCATAAATTTCATGTATTTTGTACATATTTCCATTCACACAATCTCCCGATGAAATATGCGCATTGTCTCTAACACATTAACTTGCTAACATCTGTGTGTGTGTGTGTGTGTGTGTGTGTGTGTGTGCTTGTGCTTGTGTGTGTGCTTGTGTGTTTATGTCTGATGTTTTTCCGCAATTCATTTCTGTGTGTCTGATAACAGAGACACTAAGACTCGATGTGTGTGTGTGTGTGTGTGTGTGTGTGTGTGTGTGTGTGTGTGTGTGTGTGTGTGTGTGTGTGTGTGTGTGTGTGTGCGCGCGCGCGAAATCAGCAGAAAGGCATTACTTATGCACAACTACGGCTACTCGTACGATATTGTTTTAGCTAGTAAGAGTTCTTTTGCACTGATGTTACTTATTTCGTTTTTGGTCAGCTCAACCGCGCGAGCTTCACAACACTTTGTTTTGTCTGAGTTGGGCGAATGCCACTCGTCACTCGGCGTCACTTAATTTGGTGCCATTATCCGTATTTTGGTTATTTTACCGAATTTTCTGCTCTCATTGTTTTGCACTTTTTGATCCATGCAGCGCTGATTGTGGCTGTGAATGACCCTCCTTCCGCTATGTTGGTTTGGAATTGTCGGAGTGATGCTTTGTTCCTCCTGCGTCGAATTAATTCTTGCTTGATCGAGTTCTTTCTTTCTCCCTATTTCTTCCGTCACAAATTTCCTTTGCCCCCATTAC